>QLSS01000576.1:22921-61312 GCA_024372645.1 Trichomalopsis sarcophagae | reverse complement strand
TCGTTTAATTTTGTTCATGTTTTCGGCACAAGCCGATCATCCGACGGTGCGGCAATAGTTGCGCTTACCGATCGCGTCTGCTCCCCCTTTGTCCCGCGCTGCCGTCACCGACCTTCTTAGCAACTGCTTCCCCACGCAGCGGCGCCGCGCGGCCGCCGCGCACACTTCCCCTCACGCGCTTCTCCGCCGGGCGCTGTGGTGGGGGAATTTTCTTTTCCCGACTAGGAAATTGAAAACTGAAGGAAAATTTTCCGGACCAATTCCCTTAGACTCAGTTTTTCGCGCTGATTACGATGGTATAAAAATGTTGTATTGTTTCAGAATCACCCTGTATATATATATATATATATATATATATATATATATATATATATATGTATATATATATATATACTAGTGGGGCTCCGCCCCCCTGCTCGCTGCGCTCGCCAACCCCCCGATTCTTGTTTTAGTGTAAATTTAATTTCCGACGTAATTGTTAGAAGTAGCTTAATCAAGACAAAAAAAGAGGTTAAATTCATACCACTTGCATCGATATATATGTATCATTTTTCAAGTAGTAAGTAATTTGTTTTTAAATATAGTACATATTATTAAAATTTGATATAGTGATGATTAAAATATAAAAATTGTGATGCGGGCAACAACTTTTACAAATTACTTTTTGGTTAACGGAATATTGTCTACGAAGAAAAGCACCATATAGATCAAATTTACCGAAAAAATCTAACGTAGATATATGTTGATACGTACCGTCATTATTTACGTTAGTAGGAAAAATAAGTACTACAAAGATTTAGAAAAGTAATAAAATATATTTCCAAAAAATAAATAAATATATTTATAAAAGTATAAAAACATTATTGGAGTACTTTATGATTTATTTATGAATACGTATGTGCCTATTGTAATTACTTTTGTTGTTGAATGATTTTGAACATATTTTGCATGAATGTTTTTTTTCATTTGAATGTATGCGCTGATGCGTCATTAAATATTCTTTTTTTTTGGAGGTGTTTTTCTACCTTGCTCGATTTTCTCACTCGCAGTGCTCGTGCGAAAGCCTCGAGAAAGGTAGAAAAGCAGATCCCACAACAGTGTGATAATATACTATTAAGTTATCTCTCTATTGGTTTATCTCTACTCTTATATATAATTTAGATACTACTATGCTATGAGCTTGTAATGGGGGCTTGGAAGAGTTACTACGAAGAATGTGGAATTTTCCCGAGGCTGATACAACATCTTAATGCAGTACTATACCTGATATATTTTAACGGTGGTTTGTTTTTCTTTATAGTAGTAAATTATATTTAAGAAAAAGCTGCTAAAATGTGCGGGGGGGCTGCGGGGGGGGCCTGGTGGGGGGGGGGGGGGGGCGGGGGGGGGCGGCGGGGGGGGGTATGTCCAAAACGTCTATATAATATAGGTAGATATTCCCTTTCCTTATTGCAGGTTCGACCAAGCTCCCGAATTCCTTATGAGCCTGGTAGGGTGTTAGTCCCTGTGCGGCCTGACCCAGACCCAATTGATACTTGGGTCGATATCACACCGCCTGCGTCGCCCTGGGGCGATCAGCCTTTGGCGCAGGAGCCTTCCAGCCCCACCTCTTCTGTGCCGGACGATCTATTAGGGAACCTGTTCCTGGATTCGGATGAGGACGGTGTTTCGGATGATATTTCCGGAGGCGTTGCAGTTTCTGAGTCAGGCGGGCTAGCTGCCGCTCAGTCGACTTCCCCGGCTCCTCCGGCTGAGAACTCTGACAAAGCAGATGCCCTGCTTCGTGATTTGTTCACTTGTCCTATCTGTGACGATTTTATCTATCCGAACTTTCGGCAGTGCGATAACAGTCACGCCGTGTGTGATACCTGCCTATCCCGCTGTAGGGTTTGCCCTGTGTGTCGGGGATCTGCTCCGGTCTGGAGGAACCGCCTGCTTCCAGGAATAGGGTCCAGAATGCGTTTCCCTTGCCGCCATCATCACTTAGGTTGCCCTGAGGTGCCAGCTGCCGATGCCTGGTCTAGTCATAGTGACTCCTGTTCTTATCGTCCTCGGCCTCTTTCGCCTGGGACCCGTCGATCTATCGACTAGCGCGCTTCCGAGGATTCCGACGATCGTTATCCCATTTTTCCGTGATGATGTGTTTACAATGCTTTGAATTCTTGTGATCTGTATGTGATTAATATATATGGTTTTACTGGGACTTCCAGTGGTTGTTTATTTAAACCCTAGACTTGATCCAAGCGTCATCTCCTACTAGTTTTCTTGTTAAGTATTGTTTATTTATTGATTTATATTAGTATAATTTTCCTATACTTGTTTTCCTGAGCTGCTCGAGCCTTGCTGCGCGCGGGGGTCGCTAGATGTTCGATTGAATGTTCCTATATTTTATGCGGCATCCGGGGGTCGCTAGATGTTCGAGCTTTTCTTACCGTTTATTCGTTATTGATTTAATGTAATTGTTTGTTAAGTGTTACTCTTGTTTAATTTAAACGTTTCCGGTATTGTATTTATTTATTTTACTATTCTTATATAGTGATTTTATATTATTTTATTTATTATTTTCCTGGCTTATACCCTTTACCTGCAGTATCATGTATTTTTTGTTTTTTTGTTCAAATTTCTTTTTTTTTTTTTTTTATTCTATACTTATATTAGTACCCTTCTCCTGTTCAATTTCCGGTATATATCGTTTAAGTTTATTTATATTTACTATCCGTGTTTTATCCCCTTTTTGTATCTTCGCGTTGTGTGTTGAGTAGTTAATAGCTATGATTTCGCACGGGCCCTTATATTCGGGTTTAAATTGGCCGACTTTGGGTTCCTTGAGAACATATACCATTTCTCCTTCTCTAAAATGTTGCACGTTTAATTTCCTGTCGTAATAGTGTTTGGAGCGGTGTTTCGATTGTACTAGATTCATCGCTGCCATTGTTCTAAGTTGAGCGTAAGCTTCTGTTGTGTCAGCAAGATAGTAGTCGTACGTTTGTAAGTGCTCTCTTGGTGGGAAGCTTGACGGTGTGCGTTCCCGACGGCCAAAAACTAATTCGTGTGGTGAGTATCCTAGTCCGTCGTGTTCCGTGGAGTTATACGCGTGCTGTGCTACTACTTTATCCCAATTATCGTTGCCCTTGATATACATCTTAATGTACTCTTTAAGTGTATGATGCATTCGTTCTATTCAGCCATTGGACTGGGGATAGTATGCTGTTGTTGAGTATTTATTGACTCTGAATATACGTGCGAATTCTTCCATCACTCGTTTCATGAAGTGTGCTCCTTGATCGGAAATGAGGGTTACGGGTGGGCCGAAGTAGCAGATTAGTTTCTCTGTAAGTGCTCGCGTTACTTCCCGTGCTGTTGCGTGTCCGACTGGTACTAATATGCAAAACTTTGTAAAATAATCTTGGATGGTTAATATGTATCGGTTTCCTTGTTCGGTTTGGGGCATTGGTCCGCAGAAATCAATTGATATTTTGTCAAATTGGTGCGATGGGGTATCCGTGATAAGCATTGGTAGCTTTGTTTTTACCCGCACCAGTTTCTTTTCTTGGCACCCTGCGCATCCTCGAACAAACTGTCTAACATCTGCTTGCATGTTTCGCCAATAGTATTCGCCGGTTATTCGGTTATATGTTTTGTTTATTCCCTTATGGCCGCCAATTGATGACTCGTGATATTCTTTAATGAGTCTATATCTGTCCTCGACCTTGGGTACTGGTAGGTTATTTTTAAACAGTACGATTGATATTGCTTTTCCTTTAAAGGTATTGTTACATTGCTCAATTACGTGTTCCCAGTCTGCGAGTGTGATTATTTCCAAATCTCTTATGAGGCCCAACGTTGTTATTCCGTATTTTTCAGTTAATCACTGCAGCGTTTTTACGCATCTAGCAATATCTGGCCTTAAGGGTTTGTCGTGTAGGTGTTTCTTTAAAACTATTCCGAACATGTAGGTGTCCCTGTGTTTTGTTACGATGATTTCGCCTACAAAACGTTGTGTTTCTAAGAGTTCTTCTGCGTGTATGTAGCGTCTTTCTATCAAGGCGTTTAGTACTTCTGTGTTGAGGATCATGTCTTCTGCTAAAATATAAGCTAGGTTGCATTTATGCCCGAACGGGTGGTCGTTCAGGCTCTGTACCCCAGCGAATAGCTCCTTATCATTAGGGTCTCTTTTCCAATCTGGTGAATCTTGTTCTGGTCGCGCTTCGGCTATTAAGCAGCGTGCCATGGCTTCTCTTACGTGCGGGTTTCTTTGTAAGTTAGTGGGTTCTTCCTGCTCTGATTCAGATTCTGATTCATCGTCGGATTCGTCTTCTGTTATGACGTACGGAGTGAAGTGATTGCCCGCTAGATGTAAGTGTATAAATTCCTTGCCTTCGTTTAGATCGAAGTGACAGTAATTGTTTCGACTATTTGCTTGGAAGTGTACACACACGTTATATCCGAACTCCCTCGAGAATACGTATATGCAATCTGCGTCTCCGTACTCAACTTCTGATAGCAAGATGCGCCGTGCCTCTTCCGGATCATCACAGGTTTCCACATGTGGGCTACACAAGAGTTTGTATCTCAGTTGGCTTGGTGTCATTTGCAGGTTTAAGATTTTTATTATCGAATTGAACAGGCAGTTTCCCGGTGGCTCCATGGGAATGTTTCTCTCATGCGTCAATGGTTTGGATGGCTCTGCGCAATCTTCATGCTGTGAGTACACGTAATACCGTCGGGCCATTGCATCTCAGTCAGTTCCCGTGTGTGGTGTCGGAGCTGGCTGAGCCCTGGGCGACGTGCCCTTAGTTGCCGCTGTTCGATCGGTCGGTGGTTGATCGGTAAACGAGCCCTCCATTGGCTCTTCGGACCCGTCGCGGCTTCCTCCCATTATGGGACTAGTATTGTCGTGTTTTTTCTTGTTATTGAGGCTTACATCGATGTCTCCCCTGGATGCGTCTGAAGCGTTGCTTTCAGGCAAGAGTTCATTGTTGGCTTGATCGTCTATTTGTGGTGTAATATGATAAAAATCTTTCCTTGGTCTATAGATGGGGAGAGTGCGTTTTCGAGTGCTAGGGTGACTGTTGTCTGGGGCTGCGGGAACGTGCGTGGTTAGAATCGGCTGTGGGGAGTCTATACTTTCGTATGGTGTCTCTGTGCTTGTCTCTCTTCTCCTCCCTCCTTAATGGCTTCGCAGGCTTCCAGTGTTACCTCTGGTGGATTTAACTCTACCTCATATTCTGTAGTGTTAACGCATAAGGCATGTATTTTACCTTCTTGGTTGATACTAATAAAATTTCCAAAGTATAATCCTTCTCCTAAATTTTGTAAAGGGGCAAATCCTACTTGCTCTGATTTATTGCTTGCTCTTGCGTAAATTACTTGTCTCGTACATGCTGGTATAATAAATCTTTCGTCTTGAGTAAATGGTATAATCGTCTGTCCAAATTCTATACATCTGTCTACAGCATTGACCTTTCCACCGTATTTTGAAAGCACGTCCCATCCTAAGATTCCATCGGTATCAATGGGAAATTCGTCAGGAACCACGTGCACGTCGCACTGTAGTCCCTCTAAAGTCATATTTGTCCTACCTAAGCTTAGGCATTCGCCCGGCGTGACTCCGTTAATGGCAATTACATATTGTTTATCAATTATTGTCCTATCAGTGACGTTACTCGCTTTAATCAATGTAACATCGGCTCCACTATCCGCATAGAAACGTGCTTTCCTTCCTTCTAACTTCTCGCTCGTAAGCTCTACGATCGGTGGTTTACGTCCCGCTGTAGTAAATCTTATTAAGTACTTTCGATTATTAACCTTCTCCTGCATATTGGCTTCTTTTTCCTGTGTCGACTGTTCTTTTAACTTATTAAATTGTACGGCTATCTCTTTTATTTGCTTTTTTGAATCTTCAATTTTCTCTTGCTTTTTATTGATTGGCCCCTCTATTTTATTTTCTTGTGTTTGCGTCGGTTTCGGATTCGGTGTTCTATTGCTTATTGATTGCTCGATACCCTCGACTGATAACGAGCATCCTGGTAGTTTAAAGAATCTCCGGACTGATTTCTGGCATTTCTGTTATCTTGTCTGTTACGGTCATTGTTATGATTGCCGTTGTTCTGATCATTGTAACGAGTGCTATTATTGTTGCCTCTACCGTCGTTGCGCCTATTGTCAAATCCTCTGTCGTTTCGCCGATTATCAAAATCCCGGTTGTATCGACGATTTTCAAACCCACGATCATTACGCCTGTTATCGTATCCCCCGTTTTCGCGCCGATTATAATTTCGATTGTCATCTCTGTCGTTGTTGAACCTATTATTATTGCTATAATTCCTGTCATTGTCTCGATTATCGTACCCATTATCGTTGTTATAGTTTCTATTACCGTCTCGATTATCGTACCCGTTATTGTTGTTATAGTTTCTTTTGTCCCCACCGTTACGTTCCCCTGAATATCTGCGCACGTTGTTCTTTCTATAAGCGCTGTTTTGCTTTCCATTATTTTCTTGGGGAGCTCTGTTATTTTGCGTCCCATTGTTTGCTTGCGGTGCAGGTATGACGTACGGCATCGGGGCTGGGGTGGGTATGGGGAAGGGGGTATATACTACTGGTTGAGCAGCGGCAACGGGTGCTGACGCTAGCTGTTCAAGTTTTTCTTTACTGAGACGTCCGTTATTTATCGCGTTTTCCAACGAGAAGCATTCAACGTAGGTGTGGCCCGGTATGTTACAATATCGACATTTCTTTTCCTTTCAGTCTTTCTCTATGTGGCCCTGTTGCCGACAATTGTTACAAACGCTGGCTATTGGCGTGGCCTTCGGTTCATATGCTGCGTTTGCGATTTTCATAAGCTCAGCTACCCACGACGGAATTTTAGTGCTGTCTTCGCGAATTGGATCCGGTTGCTGACTGTATGCGGGGCGCGCGCTAGTACGGTGTTCAAATGCTACGGCCTCTGTAATGGCTTCTCTGAGACATAGTGGGTTTTTTGAACGAACTTGGTGTTGTAATTCCCCGTTTAAACCGAATAAAAATTGTTCGAGGGCCTCCTTATCGGCGTTATTTTTATAAGTAGCTCTTTCCCAGTTGCGCATGTCGCGGCTAGCGTCATAGATGTTTAGCAATCGGTTGTGCAATGTTTGAACGCGTAGTCAGTAGCCTCCGGCACTTTCTCCTGCATATTGGCGAATTACTTTAAGGTGAGCTAAAACTTACTTGTTAGTCCGCTCCGCCAACGCCGCTGTACTGCGTAGTTAAATCGGCTAGCAACCGCTCCACGGTGTCGTATTGCGTCAGGCGCGAAGTGTAGCCGTCAGCAGCACGTCCCCGAAACTTCGATGCCAACGAGTTGAGTACCCAGCCTTCGGAGTCCAGGACGAATTCATGAATCACGTCGCGAACTGCGCGACAAAATAGTGCAAGCATGTCTGGATTTCCGTCGTAGTGAGGGATTGTGTTTAGTGCTTGGTGTAGTGAGAACATCCAGCCCCCGTCTCGAGAGCGGTCTCTATGCTGTTGTACGGTTTTCGTGTGTCGGATTATTGAGTCAGAAGTCGGTTTTAAATTTAAATCCTCGTGTACCTTATCCTCCAGGCGTTTTTTGAATTGTTCGTATTGTTCTATAAAATCGGAGTCTCCCGGTTGTGCCGTAGGTTGTAGCTCTGTGTCAAGCTTGTCGAAGAAATTACCTATCGAAGGTAACACGTGATTTTTAGAATCGGGTACTTCGCCTAACAGTGATCGGTTAAGACGTCTATCGGCGGGTAGCTGTTGAGTGAAGGTTAATCCTCGTGTTCGATATAACGTACGTCGTCTGCGTTGTTTCTCGTGTCGATCCAGCTTATTCTGTCGTTTCGAGCTGAGTCAAGGATTGGTTTTTTGTCATCGGTGTCATTTACTGTGTCTAGTGCGACGGGGCTTAGCTCGATACTCATGTTACGCCGAATAGTTGGGTCTCGGTTTGTAACGCAGTCGTCTGATATTCCTTTCTTGATATCGAGCATGAGTGGGTTATTTTCGTTAAATGTTTTACACTTGTTAATCGTTCCGTTATTATATATCGTGTGGAGGTTAGATTGTTGCGACGTTTTGTCATTTATTCCCGAAAGTTCTAATTTGCCTCGGACTTGCAGGAGGTGTTCTTTCGCGATCTTTAGCAATTGTAATTTATCGGTTGGGACCAACTGTCCTTGCTGTAATATTCCCTGTATGTGACTTATCGCGGTGTCGATCATTCCCTTCGACGGATGCTCCATAACCACGTCCGCGAGTTGCAACGCGATTGTTAGTCGGGTGTGCAGAAGGAGCGCCGGTTCTGCTGATGTCTCGAATTCTTGCAAGCGTCTTTGAAACGTGTCGGGATCGTTAGCCTCGCGTATGAATATGTTCTGTGTTTCGAGATCATTATTTTCGTTGAAGTTTGATATTTTATAATCAGACGGATTTGATTCTGCCCTGTTTCGTATTTTGTCACGGTACCTAAGACCACGGAATTTTTTTTATACTTCGGAGCGGTTTAAGTTAGTTGTTAGTTATCCGAAATGGAAGAGCTCTCACTGGTGTTAATCCCAGGGTATAATTGTTAGTTTCTATTAATATTTACTTGACTTACCTTAAAGTGGCTGCAATGACGAGTACACAGGCAAAGTTCATCCTTCCTTCCTGTCTATTGGATTGGAATGGTAACCGAGTAATCTAGTTCTATCGCGTGTTTAAATACGCCCGTATAATTTGCTAACAAAACCCCACACTTAGCACCAGAAAATGTTACGTGTGAGGGTAGATAGTTTTGTTCTCCGTGAGGTGTTAAGCTCACGGTTGCTGCGAAATTACCGGGGTAATGAAAGAACACGAGAGATTATCGGTGAATGTGGCTATTTATTAATCGTGATTCACAATGAGTCGTCGTCTCCGAGTCAAAACTACCTGTCTAATGCTGGATCGTGGGTGGCGGAATCGGGCGAGCGTCCGCATGCACCCCCTTTTATAGAATTCCCGGGTGGCGTGATTCCTACCCGCGCGGTTATCCGAAATCGTGGAAGGGAGGTTATGCTGAGTCGAAAGAAACGGGCTTCGGGGTGAGTCCGAGCTGTTGCTATGCGCGGATTTGGCGACTTATGCATCGATTGCATTATAATTAGCAACGCTATACACGTGTGAGTATTCACACGTGACAAAAGCTCCTCAACCAAACACCCCGCATGCGCAAAGCATTATGGTGCAGCCGCGAATACGAGGGTATCTCGGTATCATCCGACGAATAAGCCAAATCGAACAAACTCACGCACAACGAAACATAGCTCGAGGCTAGAAAAAATCTATTATATCCGCTAGATCAAACATCAAAACAATACGAGTTTCCCAAGCCGGCAAGCAAAACTAGCGGCGATAAAAGCAAACCGCAAATCACTAGCATGTTCGACAATAACACAGAAGGCGCGTGTGCACTACCAGACTACCAGACAACTCGAGAATATAAACGAAAGAATAAGTAATCTAAATTTAAACGCAACAAGTAAAAGCACAAGTGCAATTAGTAGAATGAGCATGCCACTGGACGCGCGCGAAAGATTGAGCATAAATGAAAAGTGTATGGTAGCCATAACAAACTATTTTGATATTAGCAAACTCGCTACAAGTGCCAATCCAGTAGAAAATAATCCACTGCCAAACTTAGAACGCGCACAGCACAAGGAAACACGTAGGTGAAGACCACTGTCTGACGGCAATCAATATCGAAAATAGAGAAGCCATGCAATTATCAAAAGAAGAGTTCGAAATAATTAAATACCTCCGTGTAAATCGTGCAAATCGCATACTGAAGCCAATAGACGAAGTCTTTAAGGGGAAGTCGGAGCCAGAATGTCGATAATATAGGAACCTAATCTTATCGCAAAACATATTTTTCGCAATAAATAAATAATAAAGCATAAACGGACCAAAAACGTTATGTTCCGAGGTTCCTGTCATGCTAATAAAAAATATTTGCACTTGAAACTTACGTTTAATCGTATATTTTTCACAAACAATGGGAAATACGATGCGAGGTGGTGCGATGCCCTGGCATGAGGTGTAGATACGAGAATTCAGCAATAGATAAAAATAAGACACTGCACATCACAAACTTTTGTGTTCCGAGGTTGTTATCACAATTAGAAACCTACGTAGGTCTAAAAAAATACGAATAATTAAATAAAAACGACAAATAATGGGAAATACGACTCGAGATGAAACGACCAGAAGGACGCCACCAGAATAACTGATAGCTGTAGGTGGCAGTGGATGGCGCTTAGCTTCACGGCTCTCACCAAAATTAAAATAGTCATTGCCTCGCAATATCGATATCGCCGTAAATGAAGGTTGTATAAAACTGTATTAAGCGTCTTTAAATTGCATATTTTTCAATTTCAATGCACAATAATGCACAATAATGCACGGGTACTACCATGACCTTTGATTTTAATTTTCAACTTATCAATCGCACTTTAATTAATTTTTGTGTTTTCTTAGGTAAGAAGTGAAAATATTTTCAATCTAAGACTAATCAGATGATAACTCAGGAAAACTACTTTTATCGAGCCATTGAGGACTGTGTCAGGAAATAGATATAGGATAACATTTGAATATAGATCAAAATCATCGCAAAATGGACTGCTGTATTGGTAACTGTCAACATCAGGAAGAGGACGTTAATTAGTGGAGCTTGGTTTCGTGAGCAGTAGAATAATACGACTTTAAATAAAAAGAGGTAATTTTATCTTGAAGTATATAAACAATGTTCTATCTAGGCACTCCAGTTCCTAGATATATTAAGATAATATATTTATTAAATTAATAAAAAATCAAAAGATTAATTGTAATAAATCATACGATCATTATGATTCTTGTAGCAAACTTTCTAGACGAAAATACAAAATTATGTTTCCAATCTGTCATACATTAAAACTCGAAATTAAAAAAAATATATATTTAGGTTTCTGATGAACCTATTATTTCATTAAATATATGTTTACGAATGATTGTATTTGTTTGCAGTTTATTGTTTGCGTCCAAAATAGAAAATTTTTATTTCGTTATTTGTATTGCAATTGTCTTCTCTTACAAATATTTTGAAACATTCCATTACGAGCTTATTGTAGTGCATGTTTATAGTGCAAAATACTAAATATATTTAAGCTTGTAATTAATATTGGCTTGTAGTAGTGAACTTATATGTAAATATCTGTATTTCATGCTGTATTACATTGTTACAACCCTTTTTTCTTATTGTGCATGCTTTTTTGTAGTATCTGTATATGCATTGTTATATATTTAAGATAGAAAATGAAAGGAAAAAAACATAAAACAATAATATTAAACATTTGTAATATTATATAATGTTACAAGTTGTCAATATTTTTATTGCATGCTGTATTACACATAATTACAATATTTTTTATTTCTTGTGCATGTTTCTTTATATTCTCTGTATCCATTATTAGATTTAAGTTATGATAGTAAAAGTATTACAAAAAAATTAATAAAACACAAAAATAGATTTATAAAAAAAAGAAAGAAAAAAAATTATTCTAAATTCTAAAAATGTAAAAAAGTGTGTTTTTATTGCATGCTGTATTGCATGTATATTTGTAAGTATTGCTTATAGTGCATGTTTATTTTTATTGTCCGTATGCATTATTATATAAGTAGTAAAAGAAAAATTTGAAAAGGAAAAAATTTTAAAAAAGTTACAAAAGGTCTAAATATGAAAAAAACTATAATACAGAAAACAATATCAACGATAAAAGCATTGTAACAACAAATTTGTATCCATGCTTTAGAATCGATTATTTATTAAATTTATTCTAACTTTTGTAACCTGTTTATCAATTCTGCCTAACAATTATTTTGCTCTTATTTAAAAGATTTGATGTACATAATATTTTAATCGTATGAAAAAACTGTTGCCAAAACTAAATAATGCGTTATTAGAGGTTAATTCTCTATTATCTAAGTTACATTATTATATACTATACACCTTTGTTATTTATATTGCGATGTGCAGCCTGCCCGGCTGCACGCGTACACTAATGCACTCCCGCAACACCCGAAAATACCTGCTGTAACTCGTGAGCAGCGGTAAATCACCCGCGAACGGTTGTTGTTGTTTCTTGAGGGGTATAACCTCACCTGCTAACCGCGTGGAACAGCGGTGGCTCCCCTGCGGTCTAGCAGGAGACTACAGAGTAGAGTAGCGCCACGTTGTTGTTGCCAGGTGTAGTGGACTGCTGTACCGATACAGCAGCCACACACCTAACCCTGCGAGCACCAGGAGTCGCGACGAATAGATAATAAAATCCGCTCGAGAAGAACACCGCGCGCGATCGGAATCGTAATGACGAGTGCGCATCGCCGACGCACATCAACGTACGCTCAGCTATAGTGCGACAGGCCGCGGGAGAGGGAATAGCGACGGTGCGAGAGGGAGAGAGAGATAACGCGCCGCGGTATAGCGCGCGCGGAGAGAGGGACTCGCGCGCGAATATACGTACCGCCGCGAAACTATGCTGATAGTGGGAGCGCGTATGTACACTACTAGCGCGCACCACTATCAGAGCCATGTCGCCGCACTGGGGCGACCTAATGAACATGGGAAAGTCCAGTGCACCGCGCCTGTCCGGTGGCTGGATTATGACTACTTGCGACATAAAGACTGTACGATATAGCATATGCTCACATTGTCTCCCTCTCTCGATCCTCGGACGCGTAAGAAAGAGAGCGTCCGCGTAAATGACGCCGATGATTTCGCGCCAATCCTAATTAATATAGAGGGCGCGAATTAGGGTTTTCCGGAGACGCGCAGGATAGTGAGAAGGAGGAGACTTCCTTCTTCATCAGAATTCTCTCAACCTTAGACCGAGCAGGACGCAGCCATATAAGTACCCAGCACCGATCAAATTACCAAGGAGATAAGAAGCAGAGTTGTTGGTAGTAGAAGGAAGTAGTGTAGATCAAAGAGTCGAGTAAGTTGTGGTTGATCTTATATCGGATTTTATTATAAATGTTGGTGAGTGGTATTGTATTTCTGAATTATTACTGTGTACTGGCATTTGTATTATTTCGCTCGAGTAGGTTGGGATGCGGTTGATCAAACTGATCCCGCCATATTTGATAAACGCTGACACACTATCGATTGCTGTGCAATCCAGCGAATATCGTAACCATTTTTACCGTCTGTTGATCGGAAACCGATCCAGATACCGGGCAACAATAAATAATAGCGACGCTGTCGATCATCAAGAGATCCAGCATTATCACATAGAGATTTTGAGACGCTGTGAATTTAGAGGAGAGCAATGCGTAGCGACGCTGTTGATCGCTAAGCGATCCGGCAAAAATAACGGTAACGCCCTAGTCACTACAGACTAGAAGACCAAGAATAGAACGCGTGTTTATTTGAGACGTTGTAGCAATAAATCCTCCCGTAAGCAATGTTCACGAATAAAGTATCCGAGTGACGCCGTTGCGAAGCGACTACTAGGGTGAATGGACGAGGGCAACGCTATTTCAAGAAAGTAACGATCGTATGCCATTTTGAGGGACGCCGCGTCCGTCAAAGCGACGCCGACGCCATCTTGGGAGATTCGTACAAGAACGATAGACTCGATTGAATTTTCATTGTTTCATTAATTAATATTACAAGTTTGTTTTTATTAGAGTAACGTCATTGCATTTAATTGCGAGGATTATTAATACAGAGCTTTGTTTAATCAAGATTAAAAGCCCGCGAAAATTCTAGTCTCGGTATCATTAAACAATTTGTATACGGGCGAATTCCGTTCCGTAATGGAGGTTGAAGAATATACGAATATTTGTTACCAAATATAACAGTGTGAATCAAGCTTTATTTTAGACCTTCGCCACGCCAGGCATACCTGTTCCAAAACCTACGATTTGTCCCCCTCTGAAGATCTAAGAGTCCGCTGTACGAAGTAGAAACAAAACAATAAAGTATATGATTGTTAGCGTCACCAAATTCTGGTTATAAAAAGCGCAACATCACAATATAAATAACAATAAAGAATTTTTTTTAATAATTACGTCGTAGTAAATCACACACACAAAAATTACATTGGGACGCCATCTACCGGAGAATTCTCTTGAAGGCAGATGCCGCCACCACACGTACATAGATATTACGTGATACGAATGGTGGAACTCATAACTCGCGATTTATGGCTTCGACATCCCCTTAAGGCACACAGTCGGGAAAAAAACTCACTCTTCGCCAAGAAACACACACGAGATAATAAACAAGCAAAAGATCATCTCATCAGATTGGCAGACGGTCTAATAGATCCAGAAGCCGCAACTCGCGACGGGACGGCAAAACCTCGGACGGAAAAGTAAACAATCTACTCGTAACTTCGGAAAAACCTGTTTTAGCTACCGATCTTTAGACAGCGAGTTGGAATACAAAATTCGGGAATATCGAACGAATCACCGAACGGCGGACAGTGAATCGGGCAGAGACTCAAAAAAGAGGAGCCGGAAAAATAAACACTTCCGAAATCGCGGACGAGACGCATCGCGAAATAGCTACGGCAACCGAGAACACAAATGCCGTGGCAACCCCTGGCCTTCGGACACCGAATCTTCAGACGAGTCTAGCAATTACAGCAAGCCTAGCGACCCAAGCGAACCTAGCAGCAATGAATCCGAATCAGAAAGTGATAGCGATTTTGGTAGGAATAGACTCAGATTGAGACACACCTTGCCCTTTCACGAGGCAATTGGAATGATTCCTCAATTCAGCGTCGAACCGGACCAACTAAAAGCATTCTGCACTTGCAGAGCAAACTAAAAGACCGAGCAGCCAAAGGCTATGGCACGCGCATAACAGCTTATCTGTCAGTAAAAAGATTATTAAAAGATCTAGCTCTACACTACGGAAATATAGGAATCGCAGATGAGATCCAAGACGAAATAAAAGTTCTCCAGCAAGAATCGAAGGAGTCCGTGGGAGATTACAGTAGCCGTATGCAGAATCTGCACAATTATTTACTGACTATAATCGAAGCCGCGCCAAATTTATCGAAAAGGGATAGGAAAACAATAAAAGCTCGCGCGCACGATGAAGCATTAAGCTATTTCACTTTTGGATTACTGCCGCTTATTGATCATCAAGTGCGAAGCGAACGGACACATACGCTTAACGAAATTTTTAGAATCGCGTTCGAATACGAAGGAAAACAAAGTGCACGGAGCGCAAAATACGGTAACTCAGCATTAAACCATGCGTTACTCGCTCTACCCGAATCAGCTCAGGTACGAAGGGCGACGGCGGAGGACGGAAAGAAAGAACACGAATCGCAGCCAGGACAAGCGCAACCCACGCAAGCGCTACAACCAGACAGCAATACACCGGAATTTTGTTCATATGGCGAAAGAATGGGCCACAATATCACTAGTTGCATAATACTGCTGGTACACGCGTCCAAAAAAGTTATATCGAGTCCTTACAACCAACGCGCGCGCAATTCGAACAATAATAACCAATATTGCGACGTAAGCGACGATAACCAAAACCGATGCCCAAAACTCCGGCCAAAATAACGATCCACAGAACGCGAACAATTACAACGGTCAGAACCGCGGAAATTACCGCGGAAAAAATTTTAAGAGTAATTATTGCCAAAACTCAGGTGGGAATCAACCCGTTAAAGACAACGACGGCAATAAAAATGAAAATAAGCCCGCCGAGGAACAAAATTCAACGCAAAAAAAAAAATAAACTTGCGTTCGCCGCAATCCCCGAGCGACGAACGCGACTACTCAGATAGAAACAAGCCTCAAGTAGAAAACCTTAACAAAATGCCGTCAATAAAATTCTTATCAACAAGCAGGTTGCGGCCAATGGTAAACATATCATGCATGCAACTCAGAGACGGCTGCGGCAGATTTTATGCCGACTTGGGCGCCGACATATCTTTACTGAAAAGAGGTAAGCTGGCCCCGGTCTACCCAATTGACACAAAAAAAAATCATCGAATTAAATGGTGTGACCCCAGGTACAACGCACACCTTGGGTGAAGCAACAATTCTTATAAAAGACTTGCCCTGTAAAGTGCAAATTGTCCCGAACGAAATTCCCATAAGCGAAGCAGGCATAATATGATGGGACACAATCGAAAAGCACAGCGGGTGCGTCAATGCAGCCAGTAAAATACTCAAGCTAGGAAATTGAAAGGACGAGAGAATCTCGATTCCGCCGAGAGTAAAAATCGTCATAGGTGCGTGCGTAAGCAACAATGTACAGGTAGATACAGATAGAGCTAACAAACCTTCACCCACACTTTCTGTTTGGCAATTTTATAGACGTGAAAAGAAACGGGCGCGTTTACGCCGAATGCATCAATATAGGGGACACAGAGGTATCAATAGCCAGTCCGACGGTCGAATTAATAAAGGAATGCGAAATAATCGCAGACAATCGCCTTTATCAAGCCGACGGGGACGGCTCGCCAGAAAAAAACTCAGAATTCGCTGCAACTATCCGACGCATGTACGAAGTAGAAAAAGCGGATGAAAAATATAAGGAGGTAAAAACCTTAACGATAGGCTGCGCGCGAACGAAGCAGAAAGGCGCGAACGCGTCAAAAAAATCATGAAACTCACAGATTTGGGGGGATGTAACGAAGAAGAAGTTCCTCGCATAAGAGAAATAATCGATGAGTACGCGGGCGTAATCGGGCCCGAAGGAGAACCGTTCACATCTGATTCAACATAAAATAACATTAAAATCAAATAAAGTAATCCGCAATCACAGATTCAGATTTCCCCCGATGCTCAGAGAGCACATGGTTCGCGAGTTACAGAAGCCCTGCAAACAAAACATAGTAATGAAGTCAAATTCAAATTATTCTTCTTCATTATAGATAGTTCCAAAAAAAAACGACACGCAGGGCAATACAAAATTCCGATTAGTGACGGACTATTGCACGCTAATCGAGGAGACGGAAGGCAGCTGCCATCCACTCCCTTCACAAGCGACATACTTGAACATCTCGCCGCGGCAAATTACGTAACGGTCATGGACTTAAAACAAGGCTACTATCAAGTCGAGATGCACCCAGATTCAGCTTATTTAACCGCATTTCACGCACCGGGCAGGGACCATGGTAATCAGTTGCTCCAATACAATCATATGGCTATGGGTCTAAAAGAAGTGACAATAACTTTTACGAAAGCCATGTCACTGTCAATGGCAAGGCTGCAGGGCAACGAAGTAGAAGTTTATCTAGACGATTTGATGATTTTTAGTGAAACGCTAGAACAACATTGGGTACGATTAAGGCGCGTTCTAAAAAGATTGTTATAGTCCAATATGACCGTAGAACCAAGAAAATGCCAATTCCTCAAAAAAGAAGCGCAAGTTTTAGGATACATAGTGGGCGATGGATATATAGAAACCAATCCTAACAAAATCAAAGCAATGGCAGAATATTTCGCGCCAACAGACGTGAAAAAAGTTAAGCAAGCGCTCGGCGTTTTCAGCTATTACCGCCGGTTTATACAAAATGTTTCGGACATAGCATATCCACTGTTTAGATTACTTAAAATAGGTACAAAATTTAAGTAGGGAGACGCGGAGCAGGCGGCCTTCGACAAATTAAAAAACGCGATGTGTAAAGAAACCATATTAAAAGCGCCAGATCTATCCCAAGAATTCATCGTAACAACTGACGACTGGGACCTCGGCGAGGTATTAAGCCAAGGCGAATTAGGAAAAGACCTACCGTGCGCATATGCTTCTCGTTGCCTTAAAGAAAGCGAGCTTCGTTACCCTACATACGAAAAAGAATTATTAGCAATAGTTTTCACGAAAGAACAATTTAGATATTATTTATACGGTAGAAAATTTTAAATGTTAACGGACCACGAGGCCCTAAAATTTTTTCACAATACAAAGAAACCCGACTTATGCTCCAATCGGCTAGAAGCAGCTCTCTATGATATGAATTCGACATAATATACCGACCCAGAAATAAAAACTCGAACGCGGACGCATTATCGCGCAATCCAATGCTCGAGCCGAATGACGAAAACCCAGAATTATCGTGCAAAGAATTGTACACGCTAGCTGAAAAACAAAACCAGCTAGATCCAGACGAAGAAACGAACGCGCCGCTGGGAAGAATTTTCCGTACTCGTGCAGTAGGAAAGAAAGGCAGGAAGATAAAAGCAGTCGAATCGAGCTCTAGCTAATCGGAAGCACGGAAACAGAAAAGACGTGGACGTCCGCCCACGCGTCCCGGACGTGTCACAGGCGTATGCCCGCGGAGTATTGCGCGGCCCAAAGTTGCCGATGCAGCACCTTTGCTCAGAGCAGTTCGCATACGCGAACTGCTACTAGCCAGCGGGCCGGCAGATCACCGACGACACTCGGCAGATTAGAAGCTCCTCTCTCTCTCTCTCTCTCTCTCTCTCTCTCTCTCTCTCTCTCTCTCTCTCTCTCTCTCTCTCTCTCTCTCTCTCTCTCTGCTAATAAACCAGAACTACCTTCTAGTTGCTCTTCTTGTCCATCACCTGAATACCACCCTCCTTTTGTAACCCTGTGTGGTTTGCTTTTGCCACTAACGTTCTTATCGCGCATGCAACTTCCACTGAATTTATTACTTAATTACCCGTAATAATTTTTTTGTATACTTTCATGTTTAATTTTAATCGGTTAACTATGCAATTTTCATTGTAAGTTGCACGTACGAAACCTTCAAAGCGGTTTGATATTATTGTCTTAATATTTTAATGTGATTATTTTCTGCCGCCACGTGAGTTTGATTATATTGAATTCCCTATTTTAATATTTTAAGCGAAAGATTATTTATGGATGCACGATTACAGTTGTTGGTTTTATCGTTATGTAGTCCACTTTTTTTTTTTTTTTTTTTTTATTATGATCTCATACAAGTACATCATACGTATATGCACTAAAATGTCGTGATTTTAATAAATTTTAATAATAATTAGTTATAATCTAATGTTATCATAGCTCATACCTTACATACGATTCTGGGTATAGTTGACATCTGACACCCGCAATAGGATCAGTATAGGCGCACTTATCGCCCATGGAATTTGAGGGTCGTAAAGCGGCTGCATTCTTTCTTGTCTGTTTATTCTGCTCAAGTCAAGTCTTATAATATGGCTGTTTGTCGCGTTTTCCGGTGTGGCTGAAACTGTGAATAATTTTAGTATTGAGGACCCCCCCCCCGGGATTGCGCATTTCCAAATTATAATTATAAACAGTGCAATGCTTGCTAGCGTATATCCTGAGATTTGAACTGTATTTTTAAATGTTTCGAAATTGCTATTAGCTTTGTGAAACTCCGATAGAGATTTGTCTTTTTGTATGATGTGATAAAAACTTGAGCCTGTGCTGAGTGTGTCAGTATGTATTTTGTGTAAATTATTTGCTTTGAGAGCTACCTCGCTCTCTATTATTTCGTTTAAATAAGAGAAAAAATGTTTGGCTTCCGGTGTACTGTTAAGCATAGTATAAATATCAATAGTTATCTTAGGGTAAAATATTTCAGTTGTTTGTAAGTTATAGGTTCTAAACGCAGTAAACCTTGCGTTGTTAGTGTGAGCTTGTGTTTAAACGCAAGATACCAGTTTCGTTAAATTATGAATTTAATTATGTATAAATAAGGTTTCGGAGTTGATAGTTGAGAATAGCCAGATGTTTTGTTCGTGTAATTTAAGCCAATATGTATCGTGTAATTGAATTAATTTTATGTTGCAGCCCGTGATATTGAAACTCGCGTCCTTGATGGCGATCTTTATTTCACAGGCTGCATTCATTCTTATCTCGCGTACCGATTCTGTATTTTTGCAAACTATGAGATCATTGAAATTTTTGAAAGGATAAAGGCCAGACTTCTCATAGTCAGATACAATGGGAATTAGCTGCTGGCGGGAAGGCTACAAAGAAACAGAAGGTAAAGCGGGGGCAGATCCAACCAAAGAAGAAAGAAGAGAAGACTCCAAGTCAGAGGACGGACGCCATTCTGATAAAGCCGGAGAGTGGCAAGACCTATGCTGACATTTTGTCTCTGATGAAGGCACAGGTAAAGCCGGAAGAGCTAAACACGGTACTTTTTTCGCAAAACAAGAGAAGACGGCATTCTGGTCGGGGTGGGCAAAAGCAATGACGAAATGAAGTCGTTTCAAAAGGCCATCCAAGAGGCAATCGGACAAGCAAGCACAATTAAGGGCAAGATCTCTAAGACAATACTAGAGATCAGAGACATCGATGGACGTACGACGAAGAAAGAGGTCAACAGTGCTATCACAGCCATAACAGGCTGCGGTAAAGAAGATGCCAAAGTCCATCTGTTAGAGCCAAACACGAGAGAGCAGAGGATGGCGGTGGTCAAATTGGACCAGACCAAGGCCGCCGCACTGCTCAAAAAGGGAAAGATTCGTATCGGCTGGGTAAACTGCCGAGTGCGGGTGCGAGTGAGCATCACGCGATGTTACTGTTGTCTTGGCTACGGGCACATGAAAGCCAAATGCAAAGGCACTGACAGAAGCATTAGCTGTTGGAAGTGTGGTGCGGGTGGACATAGAGCGGTGGCATGCAATGTGCCGATCCAACAAATAACCTGAACAAATAGCAAGAACCTAGACCCACCCTTTTGGGTGTCAATCGGCAAAAAAACTGCATCCATTTGGGTGCCTGGGCGCGGGTTAGTGAATACGGGTACGGGAGAAGACTACGTAAGGGAAAGGATCGGTCGCATAACATTTTTCAGCGTATATCTGTCACCTAACCTAACTGCCGCCGACTTTACAAGGAAACTAGGGGTATTGGAGGACGCTATTAGAGAGGTCCCCGGGGAAAGCGTGATCGGGGGCGACTTCAACGCGAGGGCCACAGAATGGGGTATGCCGCCAACGAACCCAAGAGGCAAAACCACCCTCGAGATGGCAGCTAGGCTGAACTTGATAGTAGCGAACGAGGGAATGCCACTACCTACCGTAGAACAGGCTTTGGGGAATCAATACCGGATGTAACCTTCGCAAGCGAAATGACGATCCGCAGCATAAGGGACTGGCACGTCACGGAAGAATATACAGCTAGCGACCACCAGTGTATTCTATTAATGCAGAGGGAGATTCCTTGATTGATTATATGAGTTATAAGCTTTAGTTGTGACATAGTAAGCAAATACAGCGATAGTCGTTACATGTGTGTACATTTATTGCAAGTGTGCACACTTACTGAAGAAGTTTTAGAAGTAATTTTACGTTGTTCGCATTTCAATTTAAAACATGCTTTGCATCATTGTTTTGTTGAATAAATTAATGCCGAAATGCGTGTGCTATATTTGTTTTAATTGGTTTTAGTAATATAATGTGCTACAAGTAGCACAAAATTGTAACTTCGACACATTTTGTGCGTATGAGTATATGTGAGGTAGGTTTTAATAGTGAAAACAAGAATTGCATAGCAATGCCAGATTGCAAGTATTTTATTAGTTAAGAAGTGTTTATTAAGTTTATTAAAGGGCAGTCCGTGGGCGCATAAACGTGAATTTGACGCACTTATTTATAAATTATCTCGCCATAAATAGAGGCGATAGTATGTTCATGTATTAGTTTAATGCCGCTCATATGTTATTAATACCTGAAATAATCATATTTTTTTGATTATTACAAAAGTTGAGCATATGAGATTGTCTTTGTATTAACTAATTAAAAATAGTTGGTTGTAGGTGCTTTTATAGCAAGATTAATTACGTGTAGCACACAAATGTGGCTTTGATGCATTTACCCGTATCGGTTCATGTGAGCGAGGTTTCAAAAATGAAACAGAGAAAAATAAAAAAAATCATGGCTTTGTATACATGCCTAACTTATTCGAAATAAAGTGTGGCAGAGTATATGTGTTGGCAAAAGAAATTTAAGCAAACAGTATACAAGGCAGCAGCTGATATTATAAGTTCATTACTACGAAGATTTGATAAAACATACTTACACTCATGCATTCATTTATAATGTAAAAATTCATACAAGCATCGAACTGTCTACATAAAATGCAATAATTCGAACAATTAATTTGAATTAGGCATCTAGAATTCGAAAAAATGTCTCACGATTTTGACGCAAAACATGCTTTAGTCAAGTTATAATACAAAAGATTAACGCGCGGCGTTAAGCATGTTGCATGAAAGAGTTGAATCGGGCATATTCTTGCCGCGATAAGCGAGTAACACAGGAACGTACATTATACGGTCATTTTGTCAAAAATATTTTCAAATACATCTTAATTTTTATTGTAGAAATTCAACAATAACAATCAGAGCATCTTAAACAGGGAAAATATCTTGCAATTTCTGAGGCAAAACATGCTTTAACCAAATTATAAAGTTATAATACATAAAATTCACGCGCCGCGCTTATCATGTTGCAAGATAGCCAGATACGTATATATTTGTGCCGCAATATGCACACAGAAACTAAAGAAAGAAAATCTGCTCATATTCATACGTTCATTCCAATCGTAAAAAAAGTTCAGCAAATATCAGTTTATTTAGAACAAGGGAAATATCTTGTGATTCTTGTCGTAAAACATGCTTTAGCTTAATTAGTATGCAAAAATTTACGTGCCGTATTTAATATGTTGCACGAGAAAGGCTCGATGTGCGCACATTCATGCCACGATGAGTATATAACATAGTGGTGTTCATTGCTGCCAAAGTTTGCAATTGAGATAAATTGCTTATTAAATCAGTAATGTATTGGTTGTAAGTTACGGATGTTTCAGTGTCTCTTGGTTGGAAGCTTGACGGTGTAAGTGGTTTTTGTCCCAAGACTAACTCGTCCGGTGTGAAATCCGACGCCTCGTGTTCCGCGCAGTTATATGCATACTGGCAAATTGGAAGTCACCTACTCCAATGTATTTGTGATTCCATGTACTTTTTTAAATATTCAGTTAGTGTATGATGCATCCTTTCGATACCGCCATTTAATTGCAGGTGATAGGCTGTTGAGCAGTATTTATCTATTTTAAACAGTCTAGCAAATTCTTCCAAGAGTCTATTTTGGAAGTGTGTGCCTTGATCTGTCAATATAGCTGCTGGCGGGCCAAAATAACATATTACTTTGTCCGTGAATGCTTTTGCGACCTCTTCAGCTGTCGTTCTTCCTACCGGTATCAAGACGCAATATTTTATTAGCCAGTTTTGTACTGTTAAAATTTAATTGCAACCTTTTGAACTTTTTAATGGATCGTAAAAGTCTATTGAGACTTTCTGAAATGGTTTAGACGGCGTATCCGTTATTTTTAGGGGCATGCTTATTTTATTACCCTTATAAGTTTGTTAGTTTGGCATTCAGGGCAGCCCGATACAAATTGCCGTACATCTGGTCTCATGTTACGCAAATAATAATCGTTTGCGATTTTATACCCATAGCGACTTCGTGGTATTACTTAATTAGTTTGTACCTGTCTGCTACCGGAGGAACAGGTACGGAGGTAAGATAAATAATTAAGCCTATTTGGCGTGATAAGTCATTGCATGACTCATCACGCCAAATAGGTTTATGAAATCCGCCCACTCTGATAAATTCAACATTCCTACATCTCTAATTAATGCAACAGAATTTATGTTCGATTTTGCAATTTCTGATCTTAGATTTTTAATATATTTCCATAAATGCGCTTTGAGCGGTTTTTCATTAACGTGACTTTTAAAGAATACTACGAAAAGTTTCATGTCTTTAAAATCTGTTATGAAAACATCTCTTAAAACATTTCTTTCAGTATCTTTTAGAGTATTACCATTTACATATCCTATTTCCAGCATAGCGTCAAAGATTTTCGTTTCCAAGTATATGTCTGTGGTTAGTAAGAAAATCAAGTTTTCTTTGTATCTGAATAAATGTTCTGGAACTTCCTTTATTTTGAAAAATAATGCAGGTACTTGATTTTCTGGTATTGACTATGGAGGTTTTTCCCTTGGTGGCCTTGTATTTACTACAAGATACCGATTCAACAGTGCATTTTTGCCTCTTCCAATTATCATAGTCTCTTAAGTTCTAATATCAACAGATTTCGGTGTAGTAGTATTGTTGCTGCTTGCATGCTGAATCTGAGAGGTTTGCAAATTGTTTTGGCCTAACAGGTTTTGTTTGTCGCATGCACCATGGTACTGTTTATTGACGCTGTTTGCATTGTATGGTTCTTTAGGTTCGGAATCTGCAAGATCTGGTAGTGGTCATGCTATTACATGTTGGATTATTATCCAAGTTTTTATCCGTGATATTTATTAGTTCTGCTGCATTGCTGATGTCTTTTACAACGTTGTTTATAATTTTTTTGGCAGAGGTGTTGTTGCTTATAGCTACTATGCTATTTTATGTATATGTTATCCCTGCCTCATGAGAGATGTTATTTACTGTATTTGGTTTTGCTTTGTCAGTCTTATTTTCATATTTTTATTGTGAATCAGTTTTCCAAATATCCACCTGTATGTTAATTTTACCGTTGTGTTCTTTTTCTTTGATGTTTACCCTTAATTTTGCATGCATTTCCGTTGCTATTTCGGGTAGTGCTTGGCTTGGGGATAAATCGCCTGGAGTATTATGTCGTTTTACTTTTTTACTGATCATTTTCATTATCTAGATGCGACTTTTTGCGTGGAGATTTCGGTGTAGAATGGATTGGTGGCTAGAAATTGCTTGTTATATTACCAGATGGCATATTATCCTCATTGTGACTAATGACAAAGATCTATGTAAGGAAGTCGGCCTGAGTGGCTTCCTTCTTTTAATTGTCGGAATTTGCGTCCATGATACGTTCTGTTTTGATTTTGAGTTTTCAGCACTTATATTTTTACTGTTCGTGAGTGTGTGATTATAATCTACTACTCTTAATGCATAGCGATTAAATAGTTTTTGCGCATTGGAAGAATATGGTAATGAAGTATTCTTCGTCTTCTTTGTCTTCTTGTGTTTATTTCTACAGCTCTCCCAAGGATCCTTTGTGATATTTGGGCCCAATGAATCGTCTGAAGAGTAGTTTTCTATATTTGCAGGAATATTGATGGGAGTGTTGTTGGAGACAAGTGAGGCACCTTCAATATTTAAAGCAAATTTTTGTATTGATTAGTGTAATATTGACTCTACGCTCTTTCTCGTTTGGGTCTAAAATATATTTATCTTTACCTGATTTTGCCATTCTTACATTTGGTAAAATACTAGTGAACGGTATGCAGTCTCTATAATGTAGTATATATACGAAATTGTGTCATCCTTATTTAGCTGCGTTAGCCAACGAATTAATATTTCGGTTTCTTTATCATATACATGATGTGTTAATATGCATAACAAAAAGTATTTTCCTCATTTCTTACTGTAAGTACCTCACCTTTCCTAAATAACATTTCAGTTTCTTTATCTCTTTTACGAGGTATGTTAGTTAGTGAATTTTCGAAAACTGGATGAGGTCTTTTCTTCTTTTGTAATTTGGTTATGATATTCTCCTTGTTTACTTTGGTGATAAATAGTCTAACAGGTGGTGATTTTTCATCGAGATCACTATTCTCATATTCTTCTTCACTAGCAAGTTCGTATAATTGAGCCCTTGGCAGTTCTGAATCACTTGCATCACATATTACGACAAAAGATTGAGATAAATCTGGGGCTGCTAAAACGGGTTCACTACATAATATTTCTTTAAGTTTATCAAAGGCCGTTTGTTGTTCTTCACTCCAATAAAATTTTACATTTTTGCGTAATAGATCGTATAATAGATTGGCAATTTTGGCAAAAGCTTTGATATACATTCTGTAGTATGCAAAGAAAGCTACTGCTTGCCTCACTTTCTTATTAGTGGTTGGTATGGATGACACTAGTTCTTGTGCTCGACTGATTTTTAGACTATGCCTCATCGGCAAAAAGTCACGTAAAGCTATCGTCCGTTGAAAGTCAACGATATTTTACAAAAAATAAACGATTCACCGCCAGAGAAGTTCTTTTGGAGAAGCAGCTTAAAAGTTCTTGTGCTCTACTGATTTTCAGACTATGCCTCATCGGCAAAAAGTCACGTAAAGCTATCACCCGTCAACAATCAACGATATTTTACAATAAATAATCGATACACCGCCAGAGAAGTTCTTTTAGAGATGCAGCTTAAAAGTAGTAGCTCGTACTTGTCTGAAAATCAGACCATCGAAAATCGGCATAGTCTTGTACAGCTACGCTTGTCGAAAGTCAATTTTATTTTCCAAGCAATAAGCTAAGCACCGTCAGATAAGAGCACTCGGAGCTGCACGTAAAAAGTTCTCGTGCTTAACTGATTTTCAGACTGTCGCAAATCGGCTTTTAAGGCACTCTGTGAGGCATTAATCGATACTTTTTGCGAGACTTTATGGGATACTTTTTGCCAAACTTTCAGCGAATCTTTCTTCGAGATTTCGTGGGCGATATTTTGCAAGACTTAATGCGATAATTTTTTCCAGACTTTCTGCATTTAAGAAAAGTCTGAGAACTGTGAGAGCTGCGGTTTTCGAGCAGCGGATCCAGATTTCGAATTTTTTTCTGGCCTTGTCGCCCGTGTCGCCCTGGCAATCTGCTTGAGGGGCTTGATTTACGTCATAGCTTTTTTGAGAAAACGCGAGAAATTTGTGGTTGCTACTCGGAAAGCGCATCTCTCGCAGTTTTCCGAGTTTTCTTAAAAGCAGAAAGTCTGGCAACAATTGTTGCATTAAATCTCGCAGAAAGTTTCGAACAATTAGTGCATAAAGTCTCGCAAAAAAGTCTCCCGAAAAGTATCAATTTATGTCTCGCAGAAAGTCTCGCAGAAAGAATCGCAGAGAATCTTGCAGAAAGTTTCTTAAAAGTATCGCAAATGGTCTCACAAAATGCCTTGAACGCCGATTTTCGACAGTTTCAAAGTCAGTCAAGCACCTGAACTTTTGAGCTGCATCTCCAAAAGAACTTCTCTGGCGGTGTAACGATTATTTATTGTATAATATCGTTGACTTTCGACGGGCGATAGCTTTACGCAACTTTTCGCCGATTAGGCATAGTCTGAAAATCAGTAGAGCACAAGAACTTTTAAGCTGCTTCTCCAAAAGCACTTGAAAGCAGAAAGTCCTGCACGAAGTCCCGCGGAAAGTCCCGTAGAAAATCCTGCAGAAAGTCTGTCAGAAAATCTCGCAGAAAGTCTGGCAGATAGTCCCGTAGTAAGTCCCGCAGAAAGTCTGGCAAAATGTATTTGGTTTATTTATTGTGAAATCAAGTCGCTTTGCGACGGGCGACGCTTTATGCGACTTTTCGCCGATTTCGGCTAGTCTGGAAATTAGTAGAGCACGAAAATTTTTAAGCTTCTGCTTTCGACGGGCGTAGCTGTACGCGTCTGTACGCCGATTTGCGACAGTGTGAACATCAGCTGAGCACGAGAACATTTTTCTGAAAGCTCTGAGACAATAAATTTGCTTTTTTACCGAAGAAATGCTTGTGTTACAGAGTTCGATATTATCATTGTTAGCTGAAGATAATTAGCGATATTCAAATATCAGCTATTGAATCATCGGCCTACTGATAACCTGCAAATTATTATCATGCATCTCGAATGGTACTGAGTTACATGCACGTTCGATATTTGCAATTGTTAAATTTTCTTAATAAAAGTTTTAGCGCAAGCCGATCATAAGTCGTCGCGACAATGTTAGTTGCAATGCTTTATAATCACCGCCGCTCCCCTTTACCTCGCAGCAGCCGTCGCCAATCTTCGTAGCAACGGCTTCCCTCGCTTGTTGCCGCGGCAGCCGCCGCGCTCACTTCCCCTCACGCGCTTCTCCGCCAGGCGCGGTGGTGGGGGGATTTTTCTTTCCTTGCTGGCAAAGTGAAAGGTGAAGGAAAATTTTCCGGACCAATTCCATTAGACTCAGTTTTTCACGCTGATTACAATGGCATAAAAATGTTGTATTGTTTCTGAATCACCCTCTGTGTGCGCGCGCGCGCGCGCGTGTGTGTGTGTGTGTATATATATATATATCGAAACGCCCACGACTTCTCTCGGTCCTGTAATAACTAAGTTTAGTTAATAATACGAAGTCTATTGATTTTCTTATCTGACAAGTCGCGAATATTTACTAATCTGCATCGTAATTCTGACGATAGATTTAATAGAAAGATTTTAAATTCTTTTAAAGATTCTCAATTATAATAGTTCAGGTCCGGGATACCAGGTAGGCGAAGTCGTTTCAATAATAGTAGTATGTTACTTCTTTTCAATAACAAAATATATTCAATCAATATTCTGTTTATGTAGAATATTGCGTAAGTTGCTAATATTCTCTATAACAGAAATTTTTCTATGTTCGCTTTGATTATACAATAAAAGTAATAGATCTGTTTATCTTCTCAAGGCGTAAATTGCTCTTGAAAAGAGTCTAGTCGCCTAAGTTGCGCTTGAGCTAGTAAGCTCATACTGGCCGTGCGGGTCCTTTTATAGGTCTCGAAGCGAGCGGGAATCGTGCCGCCTATGCCACCGCTTTCCCTTTTCTTACGCCGCTGCGCTCTCTGCTTCTATGTATATATATGGCGCGTGCTCTCCCTCTTCAGCAGGTATTGCTGCTACTGCCGCTCGGTGGGAGTTTCAAGATTTGAACTAAAATGCAGTGGAGGAAACGACAGTAAAGTCTATACGCAAGGCATATGGCGATACGCAAACGGCGGTCATTCAAATACCAAAAAATGGTTCAGCAGATGATCGCAAAGCAGAAAATCAGGATAGGCTGGGTAGTATGCAGAATACGAGAGATAAAGCGGAATGCACGTTCATTTCGCTGCTGTAAATGTCTAGGATTTGTACATATCGGCAAAAACTGCACAGTAACACAGGATCGAAGTAACCACTGTTACAAGTGTACAGTCGAAGAACATAATGTTCTCTGCCAAGAAAGAGGAGCAACAGAGAAAAGTAACCAAGCTGCTGGTAGCTACACATGCCCAGTATACCAAGCGACAGTAGAGAAGTTGAAGAAACGAAGATAATAAAGATAGTGCAGTTAAACTTGAATCACTGCAAGACAGCACATGATATACTTCACTAGTACGTTCACGAGACGAAGATCGACATAGCCATTATATGTGAAGCATACGATCTGGGCATGTGGGAACGTGGCATTCCAGGAAAAAATGTTAACCAGCGAGGAAGGATTTGTTCGTGCAAAGATAGCAGCAATACACGTATACAGCTGTTATGCTTCGCCTAGCGCACTCGTCGAACATTTCGAGTGGCAGTTAGAGCAACTCGTGCAGGACATTGCGGGAAGAACGCTAGTAATTATCGCAGGCAACTTTAACGCATAGACCATAGAGTGGGGCAGTCAAAGGGCTAACCGAAGAGGACGAGTACTGCTAGAAGCATCTGCTCTCCTGAAATTGGTGTTAGTAAATCAGGGTAGTACTAACACCTTTAGAAGAGGAGACGTAGGATCTATTGTAGACCTAACTATTTTTAGCAGTTGCCTTATTGGCTCAATTAACAAGTGAACACTACACAAATAGTGATCACTAGGCCATAATAATTGAGGTAAGAAAAATAGAACATAGACCCAGCGCTAGTACAAGGACCAACAGAGTCGGTTTGAAAACGAAGGATTATGATGAGGAGATGTTCCTACTGGCACTGAAAGTATTGCAACTCTCGAGGGCGGCGAATAGCAAGGCGAAGCAGGTGATGGATAATATCACACGAGCCTGTGACGCGGCCATGCCGAGAATAATGCCCAATCGTAGACGACCACCAGTATCCTGGTGGGACAAAGAGGTTGAGAGTGCGCGCAGCGAGTGTCACCGGACCAAAAGAAGAGAAGAACGGGCAAGAAAGAAATACTATAAAACCGGAAAAGGGCCAGGAAATAGTAGATGCCCGCGGACAAAAAATGAAGGACGCTAAGAGGAAGCTTAAGAAGACAATTCGCGAAAACAAGTGACGGTGCCTTAAAGAATAACAGAATGCGGTCGAACAGGACCCATGTGGTCGACCTTACAAAATAGTAATGAAGAAGATTAAAGGAAGCTACGTACCCCCTCCAAAATGCCCGGAACTATTACACCGGATTGCAACAACACTGTTCTCCAGGCAACTAGAAGAGCCAAGTATCATCGAAAGAGGTACGAATGAAGAGGCTGTTCCACCGATCACAATTGAGGAATTGTGTGCCGCCTGCAAATGGGTCGGAAACAACAAGGCTCCAGGGCCAGAGGGCATTCCAAAATTGCATTAAAGCAATATTGGGACAGGTTCGAAATTGTTACCCTTAAGTCTATGTTATTACACAGTTCATGGGACTTCAAAAAATTCAAATGAGATAAGAATTATGCTAATAGATATAAATATGTCAGTTATTGAGAAATATATGAATAGTTTTGAGGCATACAGGGATATTTAAATAACCCGATATTATGAAGGTCCAAAAATGTTAAGGCCAACAAATGTTTAAGGCCCAAACATTTTTTGACCAAAATATATTAAGGCCCAAAAATTTTAAAGCCAAACAATTTTAAGGTACAAAAAATTGTAAGTTCCAATATTATATCCTAGATGTTAAGTAATTGGGAAGAGATGTAAAGTGGTACTAGAATCTGACGCACAGAGGGACGATTGGGACATCAAGAAATACGCAACATACTTTCGCAAACTAAAAGTAAAATGTTTAATCAAAAAACCGCAGTCAACGGTGATACAAACGTGCGCCGCGATATGCGATACTTTAGAAGCAGAACTCGACAGGGAAGAACTCGAAAAAACAGTCAATTGCAGTACCTTATTTAACATCGTAGTGTATTTCATAGCAGCTCGCGTAAATCTGACGTCGCTAATTAAATTCCTGACGGGCGACGAAGAGGAAGACTTAACGTATATACCGGAATTAATTCTCAAAGCAGAAATTACGGAGGATTATCAAACATTAGGACTTCCAAGCAATACTATGTCCTTCTACGAGAATTTAAACAAAACGGGACATTCATCGAATAAACAAATAAATCCGGACGCAGTTAAAATCAAAAAATTTCAGTTTTCGATACCGCGAATAATCACCTTCAGACCGAGAGAAAACGTACTACAGTTGAGCGCAGACGCATATAACAATGCGTCGGTAAGTGTCTTACATAGTAAAGCGGTAGAAAAAGTAATACGAGATTTACCGAGGTTTGACGGAAAAAACATACCTGTGCACGTATTTGTGTTGCGCTTACAACAAGCCGCGAACGCGCTTACTGCGGAAGGAGAACTTGAACTCGCAAAAGTAATTTACTCGAAATTAGACGGCGACACATACAACTCAACAATCAATAAAACATTCAGATCAGTAAGAGAAATTAGTAATCACCTCGAATCAACATTCGGTTCGGGAAAATCAATGGACGAACTACTCGGAGAACTCGCGAAAATGAGGCAAAAAAAGGGAGAAAAAGTCGTTACTTATTCTAATAGAATCCGAATTTTGGACGTGAACATCAAGGCGGCAGCAAGTATGGAAAGAAAAGCGACGTCAAGTTTTAACGCACAACTTAGTCGAAAATTAATATATTATTTCAAGAAAGGACTAGATTAGCCAATAAGCACGCGGCTTGGCGAATTTAATGACGTAAACGAAGCAATCATCCATGCAATAGAAATAGAGCGTGATTTCGCATGCTATCAGGAAAATCAGGATAAAAAAAAATACGTCTCAGATTTGCGTAGTAAACCCTCAAACTATAGAAAAATGCCAAATCTGTAGTAATAAAGGCCATACAGCACAAAAATGTTGGTACAGAAATCAGATTCCGAATAACGAAACCGTAAGATCACCAGTCCGACAGCAAACGAACCCGAGGGAGGGGCCTAACAATAGCGCGATGCAGGATGCGAGACAGACGCCATGGCGAAACCAACCTTCGCCACGAAATATACCCCAAAACCAAGGCGAGCAATATATTCACAGACAAAAAGTAACCTTCCCAAACAAAAATGCGCGCGCCGAAAACAAACCCACATGCAATTACTGCAAAAAAGACTGCCATTTCATAGCAGAATGTAGAAAAAGAGAACATAACAACACAATGCGTGAAACGCAGGGAAACGAGACGGGTCAATCGTATCGTGTTGATATTAGACTCAGGAGCAGGACCGAACTTATTAAAAGAAGGCAAATGCATAAAAGGCGTCAAAATTACTGAAAACGCTATAATTAAATTAAGAGGCATCACAGTAGGAGTAACGCAGACGCTCGGCACAATCAAATTATACTTCTCGCATTTTATAATAGAATTTCATTTGGTGTACAACGATTTTCCAATAAAAGAAAACGGACTGTTCTGGTACGACTTTTTCGCACAATTGGGAGCAAGTATCGATTACAAAAATAATTGCTTAAAAATCGGAAAACATATGATCGTGTTCACTAATGAGGTAAGGGAAGAAATCACGGAAATCGAGTTGAGCGAAAAAACGGAGACCGAACACAAAGAAACGGAACGGAGCGCGCTAATAACAAAAAATTCAAATCAAATTACTCTAGGGGGATAACAAATATAAATCAAAGAGAAAATGAAGGAAAACAAGGAGCTAAATCAAGAACAAAACGAGATAAAACCGGCGAAATAAAAATCGAAATCAAGAACAAAAGCAAGTTGAAATTGGAGACGATAAAAATCTAAATAAAGAACAAAATCGGGAGCTAATCCGAGAACGAAATCAGGCGACGATCGAGAGACTAAATCCGGAAAAAAAACTAAATCAGGAACGAAATCGTGGCGCAGCCAAAAATCTAAATCAAAGTGAGGACAAAATCGGATATATAAAAACAATTCTAGAACATAATCGAAGTAACAAATTAAACGAACTCGAGAAAACAGGGAGAGAAAATTCAACAGAAAAAGAAAGCGCGCTTAAAAAACTTGAAACAATCCTGAGTGACGCGGAACGCGTCATAAAATAAGAAGTGCAGGTGGAGGAGATTACTTTTAGTATGCACACTAAAGCAATAAGCGTAATCCTAAGCCTCAACAGCCTAACCGGGTACAGCTCGGAAGGTACAAGGATAGCACTAGAAAAGATATTGGATGTAATTAGGCTGGGTACCTGAAGAGAGGCGAAATTTCACGGCATTTTAGAAAAGACGCACGAGCAACTGTCAACAACGCGGAGGGTCCTGCAGAACGAACAGGTAGAAACTTGCATATACTGTCAACCTGTCCCGACTATAAATAATGGCAGGATAAAGAAGATGTCGCAATTACGCTTGGAGCATATTTCCGAAGGAGAATAAACCAGGGTACGGAGGTTAGTGGAAGAATTCCACGACATATTTCATGTAGAAGGGGAACAACTGTCAAAAACACCGCTACTTAAATTAACAATACTTACAGTCGACGAGGTACCGGTATCGACTAAGAGAAGAACAGGAAAGACAAATAGCCGAACTTCTCAAGGACGGCATTATCGAAAAATCCACGTCATATTTTTGCAGCCCGTGCTTTCTAGTTCCAAAAAGTCTGACTCCAAAGGAGTTCTTAAATTCAGACTAGTTATCGATTACAGTAAAGGCAATGCTAAAACACTGAATGATCAATATCCAATGCAAAATATACTCGACATCCTCGACCAACTAGGAGGAGCCAAATATTTTTCGGTTTTCGATTTTAAGTCGGGTTATCATCAAATAGAGATAGCAGAAGAATACAGGCACAAAACGGCATTTGCTACGCAGAGTGGACTATAGCATTCTACGAGCGTCAGTTTCGGACTACGCACAATGCCGGCGACATTTTCGCGGGCGCTCGCAATAGCACTAGCAGGCCTTACAGGTATCGAACTCTTCATTTATATGGACGACATAATAGTACATTCGGATTCATTTGAGCAACATTTAGAACGAATCAGGCACTTGTTCGAAAGATTCAAAGAATACGTATTAAAATTACAAGCAGACAAATCTCCGAAGAAAGTGTAAAACCGGACCCTAGAAAAATAGAAGCTGTAAAAGAATATCCCGCTCCTTGCAATAAAAGGAATATAAAATAGTTCTTAGACTTTGTGGGCTACTACAGGAGATTTATTGACAAATTCGCAAATTTAGCAGTACCGTTAACAGAAATGCTAAAAAAGACGCAGAATTTGTACGGACCTAAAAGCACAAAAGGCGTTCAAAATTCTGCACGATAAACTGTGCGAAGAACCTATTTTAACATTCCCGGATTTTAATAAACCTTTCACGCTAGTAACTGACTAGTAGTAGGGGCTAGGCTGTTACTGCGCCAGGCGACTCTCGCGCCACTGAATACCGGCCGATGGTAACAGGGTTCTGCTTTACCCACGAAGAGCACTGTTTTACCTGTTGGATGGGGCAGCCCGCGTCTAGCGGTACGTCGACGATGGGCCTTTGTACGCAGCCTGCGTCTAGCTGCGTGCATGTCTCTATGTCCATGTGTGTGGGACTACGGAAAAGTGCAAGGGTGGAGGAAGAGAGAAAGAGAGAGAGAGAGAGAGAGAGGGAGCAAGAGAGAGATAGAGAGTGAGAGAGAGATGGGATTTTGTGTTAGTAAAAATAGGAATTATTAATATAATAATCATTCATATATAGATGTAAATACATCTTTATTTATTTATAAAAACCTTATTTATTGAATGAGTACATAATATATTGTATAAAAACTAAAAGACACACAAAAAAGTTTTAATTATTATAGTCTTATAAGTAAAACACATCTAAAAAACTAAATACATCGATCGATCCATTGTTAAAATAATAGGAATATAAATTTGCTCCACATAAATTTAACTTAATAGTAGACTGAATGCATAGTTACTTAAAGTTATAAAAAGCATATATAGGGGAAGCTAGGACTTGCACACACACAATTGCGTTGTTAATACATATATGGTAAGATGTGTAAATTCCTAAAAAATTAATTGATAAAAATAACATGAAAACTCATAATTACTAATCATATTGAAAAAATCCTTAATGCTAAATATGAATGTAATAGTAGAATTTTTTTTAGCTTAAATAAACTCTATTAAATTATTACCAAGATGTTTTAAATAAACGTCGCGGCTCTTCATCTGTTCCTCTAGCTTCTTAAGCACAGTCTCATCTTTCATCAGCAACTTGCTGACTCGTGTTGGTAGAAATATATCGAAGCTGTTCTTCAGCTCTGTAACCATTTTTATGCCGAATCTTGTCATAATTTTCTTGATTCTTGTTATTTTGTATGCTTTGATTTCTAAATCGGACAGATTCCTTGTAGGCAAGTATGCTGGAAAAGTAGCCACTGGATAGCACCCTGTTACCCTGACTCCTGCACTTTTACACGCGTTTCCTATGCCCCACACGCAGAATAGCGAAGCGCAATGTCGCCACCGATCCTTCGTTAGCAGCCTCTCCTAGAGCACTCTATACTAAAAACGCGTAATAATACTTTGATTTTTCGCATGCATGCATAAATTACCCCCTCTCTCTCTAATATTTTTCAAGTATTTAAGTTACAGCACAGGTATTAGAAAAGGTTATACGCGTTTATAGTGGAATTCTATTAGTTGCTCTGAGAGCAGGGATTATTATTATTGTTTAAAAAATATACAGGTATTATATAAATTAATTTACTTAAACGAGGTGATATATGCATTTTTAAATAAAATTATGCGATATTTTGCGTTACGCGTTTACCAAATTCTTTAATCCACGGATAGATAAGATAATTAGTGCAAACATAAGGGTCCAGTGCAAGGAATCTACGAGGTAGTCCTGCAGACGGATACCATTCGAACCGCAACTATCAGTGCTGCAACATCGCATACAACTTTCATACAAGTTTCATACAAGTTTTTTACAATTTTTGTATTGCGTGTATTTGTGCCGTGAATTCGACATTCTCATCATCAACATGCCGAACGAAGTAAGTTTAATTTTTAAACGATTGTTTTTTTTATAATTCTCCATCTTGCTCTCTCTTGCTCCCTCCCTCTTTCTCTCTTGCTCTCTCTGTATCTCTCTCTCTCTCTCTCTCTTGCTCTCTCTTCTGCTCTCTCTCTCTCTCTCTCTCCTGCTCTCTCTGTATCTCTCTCTCTCTCTCTCTTGCTCTCTCTTCTGCTCTCTCTCTCTCTCCTGCTCTCTCTCATACTCTCTCTCTCTCTCTCTCTCTCTCTCTCTCTCTCTCTCTCTCTCTCTCTCTCCCTCTCTCTCTCTCTGGTGAGTACAATTGACAGCTTTGCTAACCTATCCTACTATCGCACTGCTTTTCTGCTGTTTCTTGCCCTCGGGCCCTCTTCTGTTGTAGATAGTTGCACGCTCCTTTTTGCAACCTTCACGCTGATATATAAATCACCGAAGGCTGCAATTGTTTTCTACCATCTTTTCAACTGCAAACTTTCAACGCACCTCCTAACCTACAAATTGGCTTCGCTTGGCTCGCCTTGTTTCCCGCTCGCACGACGTCTCTCTTTCACTCCGCAATCAACATCGTGGCGACACCTACTGCATCGCGGGAGTACTCTCAAGGCGTCCTCACACTTTTCGAGGTCGGTACTTTCACGTTCTATCCACTAACTCGCCATCTAGCTGTAAGAGTCGCAAGATCTTTTCTCTTACTCGGTCGATAACAACGACCATCTGCTTTACCAACTGCCAATAAGTTATCGACGAAAAATGAGTATAAACGGCGAGAAAAACGTGGAAGTACCCTTTCAACAATGCAATAGCTGTAAACAGCCAATACAGCATAAAGACCCGAAAAGGTGTGAATATTGTGGACTATACTACCACGTAAAGTGCCAAAATACCATCAATATCAGGCCTATAATGGTAAATGACAGGCAAACATCAGCCTGCACCACATGTGCGGAGAGCAACGGCAGGGGAGTCAAGGTGAGGACCAAGTCGTCTTCCTCTGCTGCAACAACACTGACGGGAGCGACTGCGAGAACAGCAGCAGGCAGGGGTACTCCTGTGCAGCAGCGGCCGGCGAGCGGCAAGAAGACGAGGTCAGCGCCACCATCAGCAAATGCTCCCCCAATGAATCCTTCAAGACACAAAACATCGTGTCAGAGAGGATTTCCAAGATTGAGCAGCGCCTGGGCCCACTGGAGAAGCGACTCAAGGCCCTCGATGAGCTGCCTGCACTCAAGACTCGCATTCAAAATGCTGAGTCCACCATCACCGAGCTGCAGGCACAAATTCAAGACCTCTCATCGAGGAGCCCGACGACGGTGCAGCAGGCCAGCGGCAGCACTGTACCCGATACCGCTGAGATCTGCACCCTGCGCAAAGAACTGGCAGAGGTTAAAAGACGCCAAGAGCAGACCTCAAACAGCGTTGTTGTTGTCTCGGGTCTATATTATACCCGTGAGACCTCGCTGCACCTCCTCGCCTTTTCAGTCGTGAGCGCGCTTGATCCCACGGTCCTAAGAAGAGACGTAGCATCCGTCAGGACCATGGGGAGGCTAGATGCAACAACCAACACCGCCAGGGGTGGTGGCAGACTACCACCATTAGCCGTCACCCTCTCCTCAGGCGCGCTCGCATGCTCAATCATCGTCGCCAAAGCCCGAAAACGCAAGTTGCACACCAGCGAATTCGACGCAACTTTACTGGAGGAGACAGGAGCCCTGAGCCCTGAACATCAAGGACTCATAAACATCTATGAGCTGCTGCCTTCAGACGTCCATAAGCTTCGTTCAAGGGCTAGGCTGGAGGCCAAGAAGAGGCAGGGCTGCCGTACCTTCGTCAGAGATGGGAGATTTTTCATAGGCTGCAACGATGACAACGAACGCGCCACCGTCATCAACACCGACGCCGAGCTGAATGATTTTTTAGTCCGGATACCGCCGGCCGTCGACGTCGTTCAACAATGAAGCTATCACACACACACTTTATTCCACCACATCCACCATCAAACTCATCTGCCGTATGTACATCTGTTTCAGAGGTATCTCTGTCCGAAGGTCTAAGAATCTGTCATTTCAATGCGAACTCAGTCACGGGTCACATTGAGATGATCAGGCTTTTCTTATCCACTCACTCTCTGTTCCACGTAATAGCTGTTATTGAGACCTGGCTAAGCGACAAGGTGACATCCATCCCTTCACTGGATGATTACCTACTGTACAGACGAGACAGAAACAGAAGCGGAGGAGGTGTGGCCCTCTATGTACATAAATCTCTGACGGTTAGTGTTATATCATCATCCGACGGTGAATGGTCTGGTAAGCCAGGCAAGCCTATTTGTGAGGCAATACCTTTTTTGTGAGGTTTCGGCTAAGGGAGTCTCTCCTATTTTCGTAGGGGTTGTGTATCGTCCACCCCATGCTCCTTTTTTCCAAGGCTCTAACTTCATAGACCAGCTAACAAC
>QLSS01000576.1:0-20493 GCA_024372645.1 Trichomalopsis sarcophagae | reverse complement strand
CTCTCTCTCTCTCTCTCTCTCTCTCTCTCTCTCTCTCTCTCTCTCTCGCTATCTCTTGTTCTTGCTCTCTTGCTTGTAACGCCCCGTAAAAGCTCCGCTTTAAAAAATTAACAAAATAAAAAAACTAAAATTTTTCATAAATACATTTCTAGATTTTACGCGAGTATCGCGCTTCCCCACTGTCGGCTAGACCCGCGCTACAGCTGACAGCGCAACTACAGCAGCCCCACGAGTCAGCAAGCAACGTAAGGGTAGAAGCAGCGGCGCAAGAGTAGGAGAAGCGGCGCAGCGTGCGCACATTATAATTAATTATATGGATCGATTTTGTATATAGGTGTGAATGTAGGTGTGAATGTATGAATGTGAGAGTAATTTAGGCGGCGCGATCCCCGCTCTCTTCCAGGCCTACATAAGGACCTGCACGGCTAGTCTGAGGGCACTAGCTCTAGCGCAATTTAGGCTCCTAGTCGAAACTCCCGAGCAACTTATGCCTGGAGTACAAAAACTTAGAATATTTTCAAATATTTCTATACTTATAAAATTACAAGATAGGCAACGATATCGCATAATAACGTGTATCCGTCCTAAACTTATTAAATTCTCAACTCTTGTCACAACTAACTGAGAGCAATTGCATTACCGAATATAAACTTATAAAATTTTCAAATACGACTCAATCAGATAACGTAACTTAAACGGGTATCTGTATATCTATCTATTTTTGTCAGAATCAAAGCGAAGTTACTTAATTTATATGATATATAGAATATATGCAATAGTTACGCAATATTCTATAATATATTTATTTGAATATATTTACTTTTGGTTATAAAAAACAAAAAACTTTTTATTTGCAATGAATCCTCACTACCTGGTATCCCGGAACTATTTTAAAAAATCATTATAAAAAATTATAAATTAAACTCATTCTGAATCTGTCGTCAAAATTACGACGCAGATTAAGTAAATGTTCACTGCTTTTCTATAATAAGATTAATATATCTTACACTCCAGGACCGAGAAAAGTCGTGACCGTTTCATGCTCTCTTTCTTTTATGACATTATTAATAATGTTTTTTACATGTTATTAAATATTATGTATTTTTTGCAGAAAAACCTGGATTTGTTTTTGCAGTGTGCAGAGGACATTGCCAATGAGGCAATACTCGAGGTAAGAATAATTTTGTATATTTATTAAAAAAATTATGTTAATATATATGGAACGTTCTTTGTCAACCGGAACACCTCTATACCCAAAATTCCTTTTGACCTAAAAATATTTAAAAATATGGAAAATTTAGGATTTTTTATGTACTTTCCATTAGAGCGTTGCCTTTTTTGAAATTTCGTTTACAGGCAGAGCAGCACGTCCCCTAACATTAAAAAAATACCACTTTACGAAATGATCAGGCTGTCAGAAATCACAGGAGCTCAGAAAAATTCCAGGCAACGATTATTTTCATGTATTTTTTGCTGCTGAACACGAATCCGGCGGTATATTTTACCGATACCTCAAGCGTTCGCCCATAACCTCAAAAAACACCCCCAAAATTGCAGTTTCGCGCATTTGAGAGCTTTGTCCTGTGATAGACGCGAGGAAAATTATTGACAGAGACTATTTTTATCTATTTTGAGATGTTGAATACGAAGATTTGCAATATTACAAGCGGACCAAATTTTCTAAAATCAAACCATTTTTTTATAGTTTGGTGTATGTTACTGATTAAAATAGATAAATATAAATAAATACCTACGGCATCGAGTGTCTCGCCGCATTGGACATAATGCTGCCTTTGCGTTGACCGCGTCGCGGCGATTGCGAAGGATCGTATAAGGTCAATTGATTGGGAGGGGTACGGGGTAAGATAACGATTGCGTATTCTTACGGACGGTAGGTCATAGAGGTATTCGAACGCAAGAGTTGCTTGCGGCTAAGCGTCGAACGTTGGTTGCCATGGAGACAAAAAATTGAATAAGTGATTTCGAAAAAAGAGTCGGTTTTATTTTTTCTCTCCGTCAGATTCAACTCTCGCTCTTCACGGAGATCAGTTGTACCATAGCAATTAAGAAATAAACCAATTTAAACAGAAATAGAATTTGCCTTGTTATTCGATAACAGTGTATTTTTGACATATACATTAGCAGTAACATAAAATCATTTAAAAGAATAGAAATAGGCCTGCCCTTATTGAAAAATAATTTTTTAAAGACTCTCTGCGTTTTACAGGGTTGAGACTGTCTTCATGTTTATGAAGCCCGCATTACTTTTTTTTATTTTTCTTCTACTATTTAATTTTTTTTTTATTTTTGTTACTTTATAAATATTTTTTGGCTTATTTCTTTTACTTCAATTTTTTTTTGTTTTTATTTCCATATTATACATTATTTCGCAGTAATCCGTTATTGATAATATTTCGGATGCATTAGAATATCTAAATGCAGAAAGAGTTTTCTTGGAAGAGACTTTAAAAGCATGACTTAGTGAAATGTTTTTTACTGCTGGTACAGTGAAAAATCTTTTATTCAGTTTTCTAGATGTTCTATCATAGTCTTGTTTAGTGTAGTGGAACAATGTTATACTAGGAAACTTATTCGTAGCCCAGTTGAAAAATTGAATAGAATCAAGAATAGCTTCATTCCCTTTGTCTTGTAAGCTAGCTCGGGTTGCCTGACTTTTTATTGTTGCCCCTACTCCGTCACAAGACCCCTTGCCATTAGCTGTAGCATGATTATGCCACTCTGCCTCTATAGAAAAATCTTCTTTGTGGTGCACTAAATTAACCATTTGGTATTTATTATTAAAATGTTGTTTTGCTCCATCCGACACATATATAAGTTTTGTTAATTTTGGAAATTTTTTTCGTATAGTAGGAATCAATATTGTTTGTGTTAAATACACAGCCGTTGTGTCATGAGTTCTATATTCGGAGAGAAATATGAAGCTGCAGTGTTTTATTTCTTGGTCTTCTCTGTAGTAAAAAACGGCAACGAATATACTACACTGGTCGTTGTTATAGTGAAACTGTTGGGCAGCATTTTGAACGACATATGCGTAGTTTTCCGAATAGTCTATCTCCAAGATACCCTCATTTGATTTTAAATTCTTTTTTAGATTGCTTATGAATTGCGATTGTTCCTTGGAAATGAAATGATGCGGTATCAGTTTTTGAAGGCTCAGTGATAATTCTAACGCGAAATCATGTACATTCATGCACTCTTTCTTCAAAGTACATTTGTCGGTTGATTGCCAAATGCTGTAAGTAATGTCTTCAACATCATTTTCCAGTAGGACAGATGTCACGTACTCTTCGAAATCTGATAATTTTGGGCATCGTTGGCACAATCCTAAGTGACAATCATCATTGGCATTTCTGCAAAAAAAAAATGAATGCAATCAGCATAACCTTGCAACGGATATTGCAAATTTGTTGTTAGTTTAATCAAATTGGAACTATCAAACATTGCCTTAAAATTTTGGTGTATTATACATACACACACTGTGCGTACCTCTTGCTGCAGCTAAAATACACGATTGAGGCCGAAGGTCCGCAAATTTACTAAAACTTATTGGTATTTCTTCATGTTCCTTCTTGAAATTCCTGTACAAAACCTTTACGTCTAATAAAAGTAATCTTTTTGACACATATGTTACCTCACCACCATCTTTGATTTGCAATTTATCTTTCTTATTTGGCATAATGCGGCTGTTGATATCGGAGTTATAATGTTGCACAACTTCATTAATAGTACTCTCAGATAAAGACTTTCCCTTTTTTGGTTCAGGAGTTGCTAAAGTACCACATTGACGTCTTAAATCTCTTGCCATTTTTGCCATTCTCATAGAAACATTAAACTCCTCCATAATATCTCGTAATGACCAACAATCAGGCAATGTTGTTAGAATTGAGACTTTTAATGGATCGTTTTTTGAAAGAGAATTAAACTTTTACTATAAATGTTTCCTGCGGATGTTGTTGGCTGTTTCATGTCGAACCCTATGGCTGTAGGGTCAAAATATGCACATAGGTTAAAATATCAAAATAAAAATTATATCAGTTAAGACGAATTTGACTTAATACGTTGTTATAAGACCTTAAAACAAATCACCATGCAAAATTTCAGCCCTGTAAGTATAATAGTTTTAAAATGAGTTATGTTAGGTTGCTATACTGTTCTCCTATATTGGGCACATATAGGAGAACACAACATGAATTATAATCGTTTGATTTTAACTTTAATGCATCCTTATTTCGGCCTAGATAAAAATCATGCGTTGTATCTTTTGTAATTCAGAATCATTCTTATATATATTTACAAGTAAAAATATTGCAAGAAATTAAATAATTAATGTCATTTTCAGAACTCGTGGATAAACGAAGCATTCCAAGAATTTGTTGATGAATATGATGAAGATAATGACGATGATTATTTTGATGCAAATGAATGGATTTACAATGATCAATATGATTTTATCCACGAAGATGTTTATTTTGATAAATTGAGAAATGAGATGAATAGTGATGAGGTAAATGAAAAAATTGACGGGCTAGTTGTAAGTAAATTAGAAATGTTACTTTGTGTTCTGAAATTTGGAATGTCGTTTAATTTCTGTTATAGTGGAATAGCTGATTTGGGCAAAATGATTAACTTTGTTGGGAACAAAATATTACCAGATACTTGTTATCTTATTGATCAAATTTTTAATTCTGAAAGTGGAATAGAATTTCATGCTGTTTGTCCTGATTGCAAAAAATATGTAAAGAAATTTAATCGTTCTACAGATCACCGAGTTACGTGCCCATTTTTTGATCGAATAATTCTTTTGAAAGATCCAACATATAACAATTATTTTGCTATTTTCAACATTAATAATGATATCGAGTTACTAATAAAACAGAATTTTGAGCATTTGCAATCTATTTTCTATAGAAGAATAAGAAATTTAGAGAACTTTCAAGATATTACAGATGGTATTTTGTACAAACAATTTATACAATTACTACCTGAACACAAAATAATGAATTCTCTAACCGCAACATTTAATAGCGATGGTTCGCCTGTTTTTGTTAGCTCAAAATTTTCGCTGTGGCCTATACAGATGATTCATAATGAAGTACCATATAATGTAAGATATAACAAACCAATTACGTGTGGAATTTGGTTTGGAAAAGATAAACCCGATATGAATATCTTTTTGAAACCTTACGTTTCGTATATGAATAAATTATCCAATGAAGGAATTACTTGTAACATTAATGGCGTAGAAAATAGATTTTATATACATGTGATATGTTGTGTGTATACTCTGTAGCAAGATAATCAAGTGCCTACAACATCAATTATCACAAGGGTAAGAACTTCAGGACAAGCACAACGTCCGCGCGTAAGTATAAAAGCGGACTCAGCATCGTCCACCAAAAGTGGACAGACTACAGTCCGCGCACGAGAGTGTCCGCGCATGTCCCACCAACGCAACAGTCACGCGTCCACTTGTGCATTTAGATATATATTGTATATCTATTTATCTAGCCCATCCATTCAACTTAAGTATCTCTAGTAACAATAAAGCGCTCGAGCTTATGCTAGTTCTCGGGAATAAATAATTATTTGTAAAACTCGCGCAGCCCGTATTCCTATCAAATACGGTATTTACAAAAGTGCATCCCTGGTGGGGAACTAGCCATTGTTACTGGAGCAACAATTAGACTAGAATTCTAAATTTTAGAAGAACTAACTTAGAAGTTTTGAGTAGAATTTTTGGAATTTAGTAATTGGAAGTAAAAAGAATTTTTTTTCTAAAATAATTTTTGATACTAAAAGGTATTGAATCAAGTAAATACGATGGCAGATGACTTAAATCAAACTAGGGAGCAGATCCTGGCCTTGCCGGACGTCGACCAGAGAATAGCAGCTCTCGATCAGTTTTACCGAGTCCAGCAATTGAAACGCGATCGACAACTGCTGGACGTGTCACGCAGCGTGATAGAAGCCAGTCAAACACAAAACATTTCCAGAGCAGTAATGCAAATACCGGAGTATGACGGAACCAATTTAAATTTAAAAGAATTTATACAAGACGTAGACAATGGTTTAACCTTGCTCCCAGCAGAACAAGAACCTTAATTTTTAAGGTTCGTGATATCACGGTTAAAAGGCAAGGCGAGACAATCGTTGGAAGGCAATGCTTTCCAAACGTTAGCCGAGCTTAAGAAACACCTCAGAGACTGCTTTGCCCCTTCAAGATCTTATGGATATTACTTGAACGAAATTCAAACTGCATCAATGAGGAAGGGAGAGAATGTCCGGCAATTTTACGAACGTCTGAATGCTCTGATAATCAACGCGATAGCGGCTGTTAAGGTGGGACTGACGGCCATTCAAGCTACAGTGGACCAAAGACCACACTTGGAGTTGCTCGCGCTCGAGTACTTTGTTAATGATCTTCCCGATGGTTGGCGAACAGGAATCATAGACACAGATCCACAAACATTAACAGCGGCATTCAACACCGCAATAAAGTATGAGAAAGCCAGAAATAAGATGTATGGAGAAAGCTATGAATACCCTAGAGTACACTACGTGTACTGTAAACCGGATCAAGGCCCGAACGAAAGAGAAGATCCCGGGAATTACCAGAATTTTGCGTCACACAGACATCATGACGACTCAGAGAGTAACATCCCTGAAAAAGTGAACATTATGTTCGGGGACAAAGTATTGATTACGGAAAGCCATCCTATAATTCCCGTCCTGTTTATGCATAAAGTATTTTCGGAAAACGAGATACATCCGGACGAAAAATACGGACCTTTGGGACACGAAAAGTTCCCAGTCAAAAGTGCTACCTCTTATTATATGAAGTAAGAATTTCCATTCGAAAATGAAAACATCGAACCCGAAACGTTGGAATCACCGAAAAAACCTTTTAGTTATAAGGGTTTTAAGTCACACGGTAAAACAGTCATTAAATTACCAGCTAGAGCAAAGGTGCCAATATGAATCCCAGCTATGAAAGACTCAGTAGTTGGAGAGGCGTACCTGCGGCGAATAACAACAGTCCCAGGTGTGTACGTTGGAAGAGCATGAAGAAAAGGTAAACAAGGTATTCGAGAAACTATCAGAGGCAGGACTACGCTTACAAATCGATAAATGCCCATTTTTAACGCCAGAAATGGTATATTTAGGACACATAATTGATAAAAATGGAGTTAGGCCAGATCCATCTAAAATTTCTGCAGTAAACGAATTTCCACCTACAACAAACCAAACTGAAATACGCCAATTTTTTGGATTAGCAGGATATTATAGAAGATTTATTCTCAATTTTGCAGAGAAGGCTCAACCACTCAATTCACTATTGCAGAAAAATAAGAAATGAGAGTGGAATAATGCGCAAGAACAAAGTTTTAATACCTAGAAGCAGGCCCTCTGCGAAGCACCGGTGTTAGCCTTAGTGGATCTTAATAAGCCTTTTATTTTAACTACGGACGCTAGTGACAGTGATATAGGAGCAGTCCTCAGCCAAGGTAAACCGGGAGACGACCATCCGGTTGCGTATATGTCCAGGTCCCTCAATAAAGCGGAAAAAAACTACTTAACTACTGAAAAGGAGTGTCTCGCGGTGATTGACGCTGTGGATTACTTCAGACATTACCTATATGGTAGACATTTCAACATCTATGGAGATCACGAACCGTTAACGTGGATTGACTCCCTGAAGGATCCCATGAGCAGACTGAACCGTTGGAGTCTGCGACTAAGAGGATATTATTATACGTTCCGGTATAAACCCGGAAAACTGAACACGAACGCGGACGCGTTGTCCGGAAATCCAATTGATAAGAGGACTTGGGAGCAGTCAGAAGTACAGCAGAATTCTGTCCCGAGTGAAGATGTCGAAGTGGAGGCTAGAGTTCTACCAATAGTGCCGAAACCAACCAAAACTTCCCTAGCTAGACAAAATCTTAGCAGTAAGTCAAGCACTCTGGACGTACAGAAGAAGAAACCAGAAAGAAAGCCGGGTTCCAAAAACTCAGTTCTGACTGTGCCTAAGGGTATGGAGGGCGGACAAGCAAACTTAGATGCCAGCACCATAGCGAAGCGATTAAAGAGCAGAAAAGCGGACCTGTCAAAAATGGTAGCCTTTTCAGAACCGCTAGTAACGACATCGGAATTTTCGTCCGAAAGCCGCGTTAATACATCAGACACCAGTCTTACAGAGGATAACTGTCTGGAAACTGCGGACCCGCCACCCTTACCACTGAGTAATAAATTAATACTTCCAAGTCTGATACGTAACGACTCTGTATCTGAAATCGAAACGCGTACCGAAGCAGAGGACAACGATAAAAGCCTAGGCGAAAGTGAAGTGGAAGAGGTTATACAAGGAAAAAGCGAACAAGTGAGCAGACCGCGTCGGGAAACATACACTTATCCGACGAAGCGCGTGCTTGAGTCACCTTTGAAGGATTCGTCAACATCGAGCAGTGAAGGAGAATTACTAGTACCTCAATTGCAATCAACTATGAGGAGGTCTACGCCCGGACAAGTTATGGATAACAGTGAATTATACGAGCTGTCCAGGATAGATAAGAATGGTACCGCTATCAGCAATGACATATCAAACCAGGCTAGTAATAGAGGTGAAGAGACTACGCTCAATCAGAAATCATCATTATGTTGGGACAACTATATAGAACAACATCCAGAGTCCTCGTATCTCCGAGAACAAGAAATAGAGGAAACGGACGAAGAAGAATGGGATATACAAAATGCGGCCAGCTGGATTTCTCCCAGGAAAGCTAAGTCACTATCCCCCTCACCTTCTAAACCAGACGATGCAATACCAGAAGAATTTATCAAATCTATGCAGGACAGGTCCGTGCCCAGCAGTACGTTAAGAGAGTGGATGTTAGAGTACGCCGAGAGCAAAGCCAGTCCAATACGTATGAAGTCTCCTCTAAAAACCACAAAGGCAAGTTCCACTGCTTGGAATGAAGAGATAATGCATACAACGAATTGGCACAATTTATCTACGATAGATCAAGAGAATAGTGAGGAGGAGACAGAAGACGAGAGTCGACCAGTAAAAGATAAAAGTTTAGAGAAATTGGCAGAACAGATAGTTGCCAAAGAAGGCAAATTAAGTATCGATAATAAAACAAAATCAGAAGAATCCGGAATTAGAGGCGAGGATGTCATAAAGGAAGTGCCTGACCTGCGATCTACAGAAACTACAGAAACAACTAATTTCGTAAAACTTCCAGCAACCGCACCTTTGCGACACATAGTGGAACCAACAAACGTTAAAGAAACATTGAAGATGTTGAGTACAAGAGAATGCGTGACATACTTAAAAGACAATATAGTCCACTTTATCTTCAAAGACTTAAACCTGTCTACAGGTACTAACAAATTGCTCGCGGACATAGGAGCCGTCCACCAAGAAGATCTGGAGAAGGCAAAAGCCAACATAGGCGATGTAATCACAACTATCAACCGGAAACGCTATATCTTCAGCCTAGTTGTAGCTAACAAGGCGGGAGATGAAGTTAAACCAAGTGATCTCAATAAGTACTTAAAACGTTAAAGGAACTCTTCTTAGAAAAGAAACTGCGTTCTTTCAGGATAGCTAGAACAGGAGAGATAACTGACACTTTGACTAGAAGAGCCTTGGTGCAAAGATTTAAGGAAGTGTTCCATAATGTTGAAATGGCGATAACGTTTTGCTATGGGACATGTAGGACAGTTCCGATAGAATACCGCTCAGCAATTCAAGACAGTCTATTTTGGGGACACAGTGGCATGGGCAAAACTTACAGACGTGTCCGTGAAAAATATTACTGGAAGGGAATGAAGGAGGACATTCAGGAGTTTGTCCGCAAATGTTCGACGTGTCAAGAACAGAAATTAGTGCGAATTAAAACACGAGAACCAATGGTAATTACGGATACACCAAGTGAAGTGTTTCATAAAGTAGCCATCGACACAGTGGAACCACTCTGTAAAACTACGGAAGGAAATTTGCATGTTTTAACAATGCAATGTCAATTTTCGAAATTTTGCATAGCAGTGCCCGTACCCAATATAAAAGCAATCACCATCGCAAACGCCTTGTCCAGACACTTATTTGAGCAATATGGAGTAACTCGCCTCATATTGAGTGATAGAGGCAAAAGCTTCACATATTCTTTGCACCCTCATTAGTTGTCCCAGACAACAGCTTTATTCCATTCACTCACGCTTTATCTAAGCGAGGAGCTCCGCTCGAGTTTATTGGTTGGACAAGCCGGCAGCTCTTTGGAACTATGGACGCGGGGGACAGAGATCAATTGAACCAGGACGTGGACAGGTTATATGAGAGGACAGCCAACATGTCCACCTTATTGTCCAGCCAGACCCATATAGTAAAATTTAACCTAGAGTCGCTAAACCAAAAACTTGATGACGCTCAAAGAACTTTACATGAACAACACTTACAATTTTTGAAGATAGCAAACAGGAAAAATCAGCTTGATTATTTTGCTAACCGTTCAACGAGTCCAGACTTTATTGAAATGGGTATACCAATTTGACCAATCATTAGAGCACAGTATCAACTCGTATAAAACCCTTGTGAACACCATTGAGACAGCTAAGAGAGGGTACTTACATCCATTGTTGTTTACACACGAGCAACTGCAATCGATACTTAAAACATTAAATGGACACACGCTACCGTGGGAGTACAGCACTATAACGGTAGAGATGTAACATGCAATGTCCAAAGTCAGTGTAAACACCGTAGAAGGGAAATTAATTATGTTCCTGGAATTTCCACTATCAGATAAGGCAAGATATTCACAATACAAGATACATCCACTACCAATTCCTCAAGAAATCATGACTAATACGATGTCCTATGTAACGTTAGTTCCGCAATATTCACACTTAATAGTGTCACGCGACATGCAAAACTATTTATTAGCTACAAAAGAGTATATTGATACATGTAGAATGCATCAAAAAGTAATTATGTGCCCACCATCCTTGCCTTTTAACATCGACAATGATAATAGTCCCTGCGAGTTTGCACTACTTGCACGACCAACTCAAGCTACACTAAGAACGTGTAAACTAGCTATATCAACTACGTCCACTCCGTACTGGGAAAAGCTCCGTAGTACCGATGAGTGGCTCTATTCGGTCATCAAACCGACCCAAATGCGTATCATGTGCAATGACGAACGCAAAGCCGAATTAACAATAAACGGGACAGGTATATTTACGCTACGTGGACAGTGTTACGGTCACACTAACCAAAACATACTGTACGGCGTAAACCTTATAGTAGCAAATGAGACTTATCTGTACAATCCAGGTCTCAAATTTGACTTAAAATTTTCAACTAATAGTATCATGAAGACTTATAAGTAATTTAACGAAGTCCCGGATATTACGAACGCGGATAAACAATAAATTCGTAAGTGGGCGGAGAGTGAGGATGCTATCACGCTCCAGCAAATTGAAGATAAATTTACGGAGATTGCTGCACAAAAGAGAGATAAATATATATATACGTCATACATTTCCTTGGCAGCTATAAGCCCAATAATTATAATGGCGTTAATACTTATTGTATACAGGTATGGTTGCATTAGCAAACCGCTTGCAATATGAGAAAGATCAAAACCAATTTGAACACACATCAGTATCTCCTTGCAGAGACAGTCATACACATAATACCACCTGCGAAGATTTCAAATTGTATACATCTGGCAGTCTATCAAGTGCAAGAGGCAGTAGGATCAAACCAACAGTTCACAGAAAGGGGGAGAATTTCCAGCATCGACTCCTTGAATGACTACGTAAGACCATTGCCAATCCAAGGAAGCTCATTGTACTAACGAAACATCGAGCATGTGTATTCGGACGGAATTGGACATTTACATGACAGACAGACGCAACTGAGTGCGGACGGATGTTTGGTCTTACTGTTACCGACGACTGTGACGTCCAAACGTGTCCGAGCAGACGATTCCTGATCAAGAAAATTTTTTTATTATTTATATTTTCTTTTCGATAACTTATTATTCGGACTGCAGTTGCAGTGCATTACGAGCACTGTAGGAGATTATCAATCCATTAACTTATTAAATGAAATATAAATAACGTATTCCTGCTTCATTTTATTCAGTTATAATTTTTTTTATTATATATAAGGATAGATTAAAGAAAAATTACAGTAACAAAATATAGTATAAGTAAATTGATTTATTCATACAATAATTCTAAAATATGAGGAGAGATAAATTTAATAATTGTATTAAGCGCTCATAATATTAAACTAGACAAACAAACAGGAGAACTTTCGTTATGATAATGTAAAGTCTTTAGTAATTGGCGGTCCAGCGGTTTACGGTATATAACAAGCCGACCGATGTATAGGACAAGGGGCTCTTGGTAAATCTCGACCTCCACGGAAAAGCCTTCTGCGGATACGAAATAAAACTCTTGCGACAAAAACAGCCGATCCAAGTGCCAGTCCTAGAAAGGGAAATCAAAACATCCCTGAAGGCGCTCGTTTATATACCGGTAGTCAGCCCGGAAAGCGCGCAAGGTGCTCCAATTACCAAACTGCAAAAATAACAGGAAAAATAGTAAATAAAAATTAGGATCGCATGAAAACAAAATGATAATTACAACTGAAAATAAATTGTACTTACATTTACACGTTCCCATGTTCCACCGGGATAAAACCTCTTGCAACGACGAACCATTGTAGGAATAATTTAATGAATGAATGTGAGCACGATCTGAACAATGTACGAGCAACGAATGTCACGAAGCGCGAAAATCAGAAGTTGGAAATGAAATTGCTGACCTCAGTATAAAAAAAAAAGAAAAAGAAAAGAGAATATTCTTCAGGAGCGTACGCATTAATTCGACTAATCCGTAACAAATAAACTTAAAAAAAATATTGTAGCACTTATAACCGAAAATAATAGTTTATGGCGAATTTAAGTTAAAGTTATGCAATAATTAGTTTATCATTAACGGAGTTACTATAATCTATGCAAATTAGAAATTTTGTGACTATATATAGTTAGAGCATGCTTAATTAACAAATTAGGAACAAAAATAACAAATTTTATATTGTAAATTCGTTTACAATAAGCTTATAAATAATGTTTTGCAACTTTCATTTTTAGACGTATTTCGTGACCCTAAAGTGCGGTAAAGTACTAGAAACCAAAAATTTTTAATAGTTTACGAGTTTCAGGTAATTGTTGTTAAATTGTCAATTAAGCATATTTGCGATAAATACATTAACTATCGATATCCTTAAAGCCTATAAAAATCATTATGATATATGGAAGATTAAAAATTTCCAAGAATTGAAATTGACAATATACATACCTGTACATGATTAGTATAAACACACATACATGAAAATTAATACGACATACACAAGAGATACAACTTTTAAATCCAAAGTCACAGCGCACACAGAAATGAAGCGAAGGGGAAAGTGCATTGCCCGGCGAAATGCTGACCTAGCATTTAGCCGACGCACGTTCGAGTCACATCGGTTCAGTCTACGTCCATATCACGTATACGTCATATCAATATGACAAACAAAATCTTTGAAAAAGAAGTAGTAGAAATGGCCAAGAAAATACTCGATAAAGCCATCGAACAACTTGAAAGGGCACAAAGGGCAGTTACAACCACGCGAGAAAACTACTGGCAAGAAGTAGAACATTATCGCTTAAGTGATAGTAAGAGTGAATCCAAACAAAATTCAGTGCCGTCAACCGTAAGTGCAGTAGCTACAGAGTGGGGTAAAAACGAACAGGCACTCGAAGTACAAGGAAAGCAAGTACAAACGGACGTAAGAACAATTCCGCTGAAAACTAGCGTTCCTATTACTACCAAATCATCAGTGCTGATAAAGAAAGACACACGCATGCAGCTAACAGAGTCCGTCGAAGCAGTAACCCATTTTGACCTCTCAATGCATACGCAGGAGGAAAAGCACGGACATCAACCGAGTCCGGCCGCCCACACTAGCATAGGCAGGTACGTTGAACTTGAAGTCGAAGTGTCGCGGGAGTGTGACAGTCAGCCGACTCCGTAGAGTCCGCCGAATTCACCTGCACAGGCGCGTGCAGTAGAGAACGATGTTCCGCTGCGTCCGCGTACACACACCAATGCAGGCGAGAGCGCGGAAGGGGGCGAGTCGCGGGAGAGAGACAGAGTGTGTGGAAGGGGACAACTTGCAGGAGAGCGACACACCGCCGTGTCCGGCAACCCCGCCGCGTCCACCGAAACAGCTGATTCCACCGACTACGCCAGTAGTAGGGGCTGCGCGGCTACGGCGCCAGCGCGGCTACGGCGCCAGCGCGGCTACGGCGCCAGCGCGGCTACGGCGCCAGAGCGGCTACGGCGCCACCGAATACCGACAGTCGGTAACGGGTAAATCTGTCATACCGACATCCGACGTCCGACGTCCGACGCGGGCAGCCGGAATTTAAATTCGATGCATGCATGGAACTTAAAAATTTGTGTGTATATGTTTTTACCGGCGCGGCAGCCTGCATTCGAATTTCTTACCGATTTGATCCTAGTATTATAATTTATTACTTTATGGATCATTCATTAATTGTTAAAGTATACGTATAGAAAGAGTTTAAATAAATACATGAATTTTTTCTTTCTTCTTCTATATCAATGTAGAAATAAGACTTATCCAACTTTAAGAATTCGGAAGAGATAACGGAAAGGAATAATAAATATAAATGTATACAAAATATAAGATTAAGTTTTGTTTATTAAAAAATTATATCTCAATACAAAAATTATTCTTAACAATATGTATTATATCATCTCATAACCTCTTGTAACCTTGCTGTTCTGGCATAGAATTCGTGTTGCTGGAATACTTGTTGAAATAATTTTTCCATTCTTTGCTTTTATCAGGAGGCTTAGAGCAAGGCTCGCCTCGATATGTATTACATTGTTTACAATCTTGTACTCTTCTAGCATTCTTATCTTCAACCAGGGGTGTATATGATACTTTATTTCGACTCATTTTGGAGAAAGTTGTAACCATACTAAGATCTTATGGGTATTTGTATAGCTTTATATAGAAAAAAGTGGTGGGTAAAAATCTTTTAATTAAATAATTTTTTTAACATCTCCACTTATAGGATTATACTTGACAATGCGATCATGTATAATTAAACAAAATGCTGTTGTATCAGCGGGTATATTTTCTTTCGTTTCAAACTCGAGACGTACATCCACAGCTGCTTGTTTCAATGATTCATTCTGCTTGGAACAGTCAATAACAATAAGTGGTGCATATGTGATGAATTCTTCCTTGCTTAAAAGAGGATTCATATTTTCATGATAATAAGCACTTTGAAATTGTGCATACATATCATACAACATTGCAAATTGATTATTATCAATATCAAGATTAAGATTATTGTATGGATAATTCTGCGAGTTGAGAAAGAGTTTTACATTGCTAATCTTACAATGATCAAAATGACTACAATTTTTGCTATTATGTCCTTTTTCTAGCAGTTTGAAATGCTAGGATAATAAAGCGTGGTTTTTCTAACTGGTTTGATGTTTTGACGGTCCATACATGCTGAGTAGTACGTGGAAGTACTGGATATTCATACAATTCCCAAGACCGAAAACTCATAGCAATGGGTATATTTTTTTGAATGTAGTTATAAAGTTGTATTTTTCTTTTGTCTGATAAAACTATATAAGGCATAAGCCACTCTATGCGAGATATGGTTAATTTAAATTCATCATACGTAGCTCTATTATCAACCATTATTGCCTCCTGTATAATAGCATTCACATCACTCCTTGATCTTGTGACAATAAGTTCATGTTTAGCATTTACAATAATTTTTCGATAGTCTTCAGCAAAACCAAAAATCATTGATAGAGGTATAGTGATATCAAAATTTCCATTGTTATCAGTTATTACCCCCTCTTCTGAAACATCAGTCCATCCAGAATTCTCATTATATTTACTCTGACTTGGTGCGAAGGAAACATAACCTTTCATTGTACTAGTTAGACCGACATTTTTGCATCGATCAATTTCAATCGCATTCATTTCATATCGCATTTCCTCGAACAGATGACATATGGCATTGTTCACAAACTTGGTATGTTGCAGCGCAGTACCATCTGTTTTAGTTAATTTACCTCAAATATGAAGTAAACTTTTGGAGGGGAGCAAGCATAAATCTTGATGTTGAATAGAAATACGAATTTCATCACTATTATTGAACGATGATGATGTATATGGTTGATGTGCATGAATCTCATAATGGGCAACAGACTCATCAAAAATGATTGGTGATTGTATATCAAGGACTCCCTCCATTTTTTTCAGGTATACAGCAGCAAACGAAAACACAATTTATTTTTTGCTCCTTTTTACTCTTCTGAAACCGTTTCCTCTTTTTAACTTTAGACCTAGACTCCGTAGAAACTGAATGTTCTGACGTGTTAACTGTTTGAAGACTCGTTGTCGACTGACTATTCGAGGACATAGTGGATTATTAATATAATTTTTTTCAGGCTTAGTATTAAAAACAATTCCCATTTTTAGACCTTCTTCAAATGTAGACGAATTGTTATAACTTCTCCACGTAGATTTACCAAATCACCATCTTGATCTACGATCCGTAATTGTAAGTGATCAATAATTTTAACTGTTATCGGTAAATATATAATTTGTTTTGGAACTTCAATTATTTTGTAACCTGGTGGAACTGCAGGGAAAAACTCATGAATGGTATGAACTTGATTTTGATTAATGTATGCTCCAGATGTGATATTACACTCTACTCGTAGGGCATTCACTTTGAGAATGGCTACAGGCAAGTCAGAGTTGTGAGTTATATAGGGTTTCAACAGTCGTGGTGTGAAACCTAGTAGTCGAGCTATCGAGTCTTTGGGACGAAAGTCTACTTCATGGCTACATGTAATGACACTTCTCAGTGTATTATTATTAGGTTTAATACTTAGGGTAATATTTTTTTGGCTGAGAATTTCCTGAAGAGTACGTTCAATATCTTCTATTTCATAGCTACCAGTTGGTAATTCAATGATTTCTTGTCCAACATAAAATTTATTGCTTTTAAAGTCCACATTAGGTATAGAGTTGAAAGTTAGTAATTCAACCAATCCGAGAACGTACATTTTATCTGAATCGAGTTCAATTGGTGGAAAGTATTGAGTTTCCAGAACAGACGAAGTGCCTGACAGGCTCAAAGTTAGCGATTCAATCATTTTGAATGTAAGTAAGATACTGATAGTTTATCGATCTAATCACTTCTTATATAGACGAAAATTGTCTGTGTCACCGAGTTGATTGCATAAAAATTTTAGGCAGAGGTGACCACAAACAAAAGTATCAAATTCTTGATATCTTTTATAATTATATTTAACTTTATCAATTTTCAAGTATTTCATAAGATCTTCAGGTGGTTGCAAGTCACCAAAACTGTCGAAGTAGAAAACATTATTACCATTTTTACGATAAGCTACCCAGTGAGTACCAGACCCTTTTTTATCATCTAAATTTATAATTGCAGTTTCTCGATAATGACTTTTATTTGCAGGTAAATCATTTCTCATGTAGACTCCTCGAAAATTTGAAATTTTCAATAAGCGTGCGTATTTCAGTAAATCATAGTCAGTCAATGGACGATTTGGTAAACGTATTATGTCAACAACGTTTTTATTTTTTCTTTGCGAACGTTTTCGTTGCATACGTTTCTGCTTACGTTGTTTCAAACAAATGCCATAACCTGTTTTATGAGGTTTTAAGTAAAGTCCCTTTCCGAGTGCTAACATTTCTATTTTTTTATTATGTCGTTTTTGTTCTTCAATTTGCTGCTTAACAGCATTTGCCCTATTAATAGCTTGAGTGATACCTGCAACTCCTCCAGCAAGTGAGCCTACAGCACTCAAACCAGCAAAAATAGGAATTAGAGCTGGAAGAAAACCACCTACCTTAGGCACAGGTAGTACACGTGGAATCTTGATATTTGTTTTTCCACCTACATTTTTTATATGTTTACGAGCTACCATTAAAACTGATTTGATTGAACTATGTGAATCATTGCTAGGAATGAATGATTTCGCCGTAGACTTGATCACATTTTTCAATGCTAACAATTTTCTTTTCTTTTGCATCTTTCTTCTCTTTCCACTGAGTCCCATACCTAACTTTGATTTTACTTTCATGATGTTTGAAACAGCAAAAGCAGCTGCTTTTTCACGTAAATTAGCGTCACTAGAGGTCACTCGTTGCCACGCTTTTTCCGCTAAAACTCTATCAGCAACGTTTCTTGCCTGAATATTGTTAGGATTCCCTGAGTAAGCTATATCATGTTCTTTACATGCAGCGTCTAGAGGATTTATTCCAAGGTCTCCACGTGCTAGCCTCTTAGACAGTTTCGTGCCTGGACCACAGTACTGATAACCAGGCAAATGTAATTCTATAGGTAGCTTATTTATTAACTTATTTACAAGACCCGATCCGTTATGGGTGATCATCACTCTCAGGAAGTTTTCTATAAACTGACGTAAAAACTATAAATGTATGCTTTTATACTTATATCCAGTCAGTTGGAATTGATCTTTAAAACAAGATGGATCTGCAAGAACAATCACTGAAATTACCGGTGATCAATTTTGATACACTCACTGAATCAAATCCTAAACGTTATAAACGACATGGAAACTTACTTCCGGATAGCATTCGAGCTGTTTTTTGTGGACCATCTAATTGTGGAAAAACTAATGCTTTATTATCTCTCATAATACATCCGAATGGTCTCAAATTTGAAAATATATACGTATATTCAAAGTCTCTAAATCAGTCAAAATATAAATTTCTCGAAAAGCTTATTGAACCGCTAGAAGGTATACAATACTTACCTTTTGGCGAGCACGACCTTGTTGTATCACCTGATGAAGCTCGAGCTAATTCTATATTTGTCTTTGATGATATTGCATGTGAAAAACAAGATAATGTCAAAGCGTTCTACTGCATGGGCAGACATAAAAATGTTGACTGTTTCTACTTATGTCAATCGTATGCACAAGTACCAAAACATTTAGTTCGTGATAACGTTAATTTAATAATACTTTTTCGACAACATGATATGAATTTAAAACATATATATAATGATCATGTGAATACAGACATGTCATCAAAGATTTAAAGATTTGTGTTCATCATGTTGGAATAGTAATCATGGCTTTCTTGTAATTGACAAAGATTCAAAAATTAATGATGGCCGTTACAGAAAAGGTTTCGATAAATTTATAATAAATATACAACGCACGGAATAAGTTTAGTATTCGACTGTGAGACTTGAAAGTGACAAGATGACCGATTTTAATCAACAGATTGCTGTGCTGCGAGAAGTAGAGAAGGCTCGTAATGCTATAAAACGAAAACATACTTTATTGAAAAGTCAGAAAATAGATTTTGAGAAAGCAGTAAATGATTCTGTTAAGCCTATTGTTGATCCACTGGAAAAGTTGATACATGTGACTGAGACAACAAATCACATGAAAGTGAAAAGTGAACCTAAAGTAGAAACTGGGAGGAAGAAAAAAATAAAAGTAGAAAAAGTGGAGAAAAAAGATGATATTGTAGAAGATAGTGAAGATGATATTGAACTTGAAACTGAAGATGATACTAAGTTTGAGTCTGCTTTAAGTGAGTCTGAAGAAGAAGATTTTGAAGAGACTATTAGAAAGAAAAAAAATGATATAGAAGACGAGTACATAGACTTATTGTTAAATGGTCAAATGCAAACTTTAGATACAGTATATGGTGTACGAAGAATGCGTAACGATAAACTCAAAGTCGGTGATAGTTTTATAGATTTTGATGATAATTTCATTACGATTGGTCAGAAAAAGTATAAAAAGAGGCCTGGTCTCATTCAATTGTTATTCATGAAAAATCCAGATAAAAGTTTAATTACGGCTGAGGATATGAAAGATTATGATGAAATTTTAAATGATACCAACGCACATAGAAAATATTATCTTCCACATGAAGCTATCCGTGTGCAAGACAGTAAAAAGTATACTAATTACATTGGCAAGTCTATCAAGGAAGTCAAGCTTAAAAGAGGTAAAGGCTTATCGTATAAAGTCGCTCGTAAAAACGTATATATGGACTACATTTATTGGGATGATCCAAATGAGCTTGTTGATCGTTTAAGATTGCTTACTGCTGAAACAGCAGCTGGAAATCAGAGTCATATAAATGAAATACAATCCATTATCGAAGAACTCCGTGAAGCTGAATATATTTATTAATGTGTAGAGTAGAGCTATCACTCAGTATCAAAATGAGTATCGATGTATTCGGACGACAACTGATCCGTACTGACACAGTTCGCGGTCCACCAGGTCAGGGTTTCAAGCTTACTGCAGACGGACAAT
>QLSS01000575.1:16154-61474 GCA_024372645.1 Trichomalopsis sarcophagae | reverse complement strand
TTTTCTTAGGTTATAAAATCGAGTAGGTACCGGTAGATAGCTAGTCAAAACTTAATAATAGAGATTATATAAGTCCAGGTACAACAAATAATGATTTCACATTCACATTGAGCGATTCTATTTATCATAATTACGATTAAAAAGTTTCACATGGAAGCTGATTTGACTCATTTTTATGAGGTTAAGTATACATTTTTGAACGTTTATTTGTTTATTACTACGCTCACAGGCTCCAAACCCTTTTTTACAAGCACTTAAATTATTCTTTAGTTGTAACTAACGTTCTGCAAAATTTGAGTGAATTCGGAACCATCTGTTTTATACAATTAAGAGTTAAAGCAAAATGTGTCGATTTGTGGAATTACAAATGTTTATAAGTTTTGTCTTCGGCTCCAAAGCTTCACCAAACTTTGACTCAGACTTTTAAAAGTAAAATCTACCTTAACGCCGAATTTTACCATTTCCGAACTGTCAATCTTTTACCGGTAGTAACTCCTTAAGAACACATTATTAAAGGCAAAGGCTATTGAACAACTACGTCAAAAATCAATGTAATCGCCTCTAAATGTACTAAAAGTTGTAAATGATATGATTAAAAAAAATCGCAGATCAGCATATTTGAGAGTAGTTTGTCTTATTTTGATTAATCAAATAATCCTCTTCATCCTCTATTATATTAAAATGTGTCTGTTAGTATCCGGTATAAGTACTATAAGTTTACATCATCCTCAAAACTACCACTCCTTAGGGGTTGAGGGTGAATCGAAAGTAGACCGTAAATAGCCCGAAATTCGACTGGAAGTAGACAGGAAGAGAACAGTAAGTCATCGAAAAACTATGAAATGACCTGGAAGTGAGCGAAAATAACCGGCAATGAACCGGGAAATATGACGAAAATGAACAGGAAGTGACCGAATTTCTGCGCCACCAGGAAACTTGTTGCTTTCATAATATGGAGTGCGAATCCATGAAAAGTGATTTCTCGAAGGCTGTCTTGCTGATGTTATACTCGGTGTTGTAGTATATTGGGTTTCCCTCTATCTCTAAGAGTATCAGCGAGAGTGCTGGATTTTCCAGAAGGTTTGGTAGCTCCGGATCCATAACTTTGATGAGCGTCGGAGATGGACGTCGTATCATGGATGGTAGGCTTGCTGATCGTTGCTGTATTTATCATCTTGGTGTCTCTTCCCATTGAAGTTTCTTCAGCATCTATTATAGTACTGCTCTAGACAGCGCGTTCGCTACGTGATGGTTTCGTGCGGAAGTAAGTGCGAATTTTACGTTAAATTGCAGTTTGTATTTAAGATACTTTCTCTGCTTGAAAACGCCGATTGAAAACTCCATAGAAATCGATGAGATTTGCAATTAAAATTGATAAGATTCCTTATCGATTTATATGATGAATTTTAATCCAATGTTTTGCACTATAAAGTCTCGAAAAAATCTGATATTAATCGATATAGGTCTACAAAACTAGAACTACGAAAATGTGAAATGCTCATTTTCTTTCGCATTTTTAAAATACTAAAATTCAATAAGATTAATTATTATAAAGTAAATCCATCGATACCCTTTCTACTAGAATGTAGTATATAGTAAGTTATAGCTAATTCAACAAATTCAATAATTAATTGAATTAATAAGAATAAGGAACGACAACGTAAGGCAAAGTGAATATAAAAAGATAGTTAAACTCAAAGTAAAATCAATTAAGAAAATCGATAATAGTAAATGCACGTAAAATAATAAAAATAAAACGAAACACCGATATGCGCGCACACATTGCAGTCTTACGGCAGAGGCATCGAGACTAAGCGAAGCACACCGATATTCACACACATTCTACGACTCTACAGCAGAGGCAAAATACCAAGCGAAGCACGCCGATATGCACGCACACATTGCAGTCCTGTGGCAGAGGCATCGAAACCAAGTGAAGCACACCGATGTGCACACACATAATACAACTCTACGGCAAGAGGCGAAAAGTAACACCGATATGTACGCACACATTGCAGTCCTACAGCAGAAGCTCAAAACTAAGCGAGGCACACCGATACGCACACATCTTGGCTTTACGGTGGGAATACAGCGGATGCAAGTAGAGCGAAAAAAACAAGAAGCCTACTGTACATGATAGACCGCGCATATACGAAAGCGACGCACGTGCAATGAAGAGAGGCTGTAGAACGCGCAAAGTTATCGGCAAGTGACACATACGTCACGCGCTCTAGAAGCTCGAGGAGCCAACAATGCGAACCCGGCGCAAGTCGTCTCAAAATGCACAGAGGAAGCTTCTAGGAGTCTGCAGATAAGGAAGGTAAATCAGAACCAAGTTTGACAGGAGAAGAGCACGAGGGGACACGATGTACTAGAGGAGAGGATTTTTACTCTGGTTTTCTGATTGGCCCTCGCTGCAACGTCACATGAGTAAAAAGCTCCAAATAAGGCAAGAAGCTGCATTTAGGCCTCCTAATTGGCCAAACGCCCACCCCGTCGAGGAGACGGAAAATCGGGTGTTACGAGGGCATAAAGGAGCCCAGCAACAGGTCCTCAGATCGTCAGTCCGTTCGAAAAATCATCATTATGCGCAAGCTTTGCCGAATTCAATCAATACCTAGAATTATTTCGGTGTATCAAGACTTAGACAATTTCCGACGGGTTAAAACCTTAGAATCATTTTAACGATTCGAGACTTAGAAAAATTCAAATCAGTGTAAAGACTTAGAATATTTCGGCTAGTAAAACAATTTGAATATTCTTATTATTTAATCACTTTATTTACAATTGTGCCATTAGAGCAATTTCGTTGTGGTTCTTTATTTTTAATAAACTAAAATAATCCGGAAATCTAGACAGTTGCGAGCGTTATTCAAAATTTGTGGCAAATCAAATGAACTATATCTCAATTTAAATCGCGAGTGAATAATTAACCCGAAAGCTTCTGATCCTTGTTGCCCCGTTCAATTCGAGACCATACGCTTCGGAAGCCGAGCCAAAAGCCGCTGAGAGGACGTACTGGGAGTAGAGCAAGCCCATTGCAGAGATAAAGAAAAAGGTAAGTAAATTTAATTAAATAGGCTGCATGCCTCTATCGAAACAGTGCGATTTCGAAAGATTTTCCGGCGGTTACTGGAGGCTGTTCTATTAAACTGTGCTTATGAAAGCAAAATAACCCGTAGAGTTACTGTCCGGCGACAGCTTTCAATAGCTTAGGACATAACAAAAATATCGTCAACATAGTATTTAGCAAAGGGCAGCTGTCGCTGGGTGTAGTCCATGGCACATTGCGGGTTCCTAAGAACTCATAGAGTCCGAATGGCCTCGTTACAGCTGTCTTTCTAATGCTTTTCTCATCGATCGGAATTTAGTAAAAAGCTTTACGTAGATCTAGAGAGTATAGCCAAAATAACTGTATAATATAGGAAGATATATTAGATCCCAGAAATATTATCGTGTAATTATATGGGATCCCAGAAAAATTTCTCCTTATTATTCGGAATCCCAGAAGAAAAATATTTGTTTTTCTGGGCCTACATAGCATTTTATCTGCGACCGTCAATACCAGTCCTGGAGTTATCTGGGATACAAAAACTAGTGATCCGCCATTCTTATTCCTTATGATGTGCCACCATGTTATAGGTATAGCATTTATATACATGTTCAGATATGGTCCAAACATATACTTAACTACAAAAACAAAATTAAAATTAAAAAAGTATTCTACAACATAAATAATTTATACACAACATAAATAAATATTATACTTTAGTGTTTGTTATAAATGTTGTAACATAAAACGTGTACTCTTATCATATGTTGTAATGTAAAACGTTTACTTTTATCATACAATTTTTGGTTTCAATTTAACATATGATAAAATCACACAATAAACATGTAATAACACAGACTAATAACTCTTCTGATAGTTAGTTAAAAATACAACGAGTTTTTACATGTTTTTATTGTATGATTTTATCATATGTGAAATTAAAACCAGAAAACATATGATTATATTACTATGATTTTATCAATATGTTTTTAACACATTGATAAAGAACATATGATTATATAACTATAATGATTTATTAATATGTTTTTAACATATTCATAAAAACATATGATTATATAACTATGTTTTTATTAATATGTTTTCTACGTATTCATAAAAACATAGGATATAATAACTCCTGGGGGCTTGATTCTCTAACTGTGTGGTGCTCACAGTTCACACAAGGTTCATACAGTCCACATAAGCGACATATAATTAAAAAACACCTTGAAAGTGCTAAAAAGACACTCTGTGTCAGTTGAATTTATGTAAATTCACTATTTTTAGCTTTTATGATAGATTTTGGGGTTGAAAATTGAAGGATACGTGAACTTGTGTCTTTGAGATGCATATGTCTATGAAGAATTTTAAATGTGAAGATTCATCGTTAAAAGATGTGTGGCATGGCTTCAACTCCTGGAGCTCTGAGCGTTACATTTTGAAAAGGTCACGAGTTTTCTCGGTTCTGCGAATAATTTTATTATAGAAAAGTAGTGAACATTTACTTAATCTGTGTCGTATTTTTGACGACAGATTCTAAATAAATTTTGTTTATTATTTTTTATAATGATTTGATAACTATAGTTGTTCAGGTCCGGGATACCAGGTAGTGAGGATTCCTTTGCAAATAAAAAGATTTTTGTTCTTTATAACAAAAAGTAAATATATTCAAATAAATATGTTATAGAATATTGCATAAATATTGCATATACTCTATAACACCACATAAATCAAAAAAGTAACTCTGTTTTGATTTTTACAAAAATATATAGATATGCAGATACGCTTAAGCTTGCATTATCTGATAGCTCGTGTTTGAAAATCTTATAAGTTGAATTCGATAACGAAATTTTTCTAAGTTAGTTTTGACAAGAATCGAAAATTTTAGAAGTATAGGACGGATACGCGTTATTATGCGATATCATTGCCTATCTTGAAATTTTATAAGTATAGAAATATTTAAAAATATTCTAAGTTTTTTACCGGCTCGAGGCATAAATTGCTCAAGAGCAGGGACTAGGCGCTTTAGTTGCGCTGGCGCTTAAGTTGCACTTCGGCTAGTGAGCTGATACGGGTCGTGCGGGTCCTTATATAGGCCTCGGAGCGAGCGGAGATCGTGCCGCCTAAATTACTCTCACATTCATACATTCACACTTACATTTACACCTATATACAAAAACCATTCAACTAATACATTATAATACGCGCGCGCTGCGCCGCCGCTCCGCTACTCCTACTCTTGCGCCGCTGCGCTCGCCGCTCGCTATATACATATATGCACGCACGCTGTGCCGCTTCTCCTACTCTTGCGCTGCTGCTTTCTGCTACCGCTCGCCGCTTGCTGACTCGTGGCGCTGCTGTAGTTGCGCTGTCAGCTGTAGCGCGGGTCTAGCCGACAGTGGGGAAGCGCGATACTCGCGTATATTCTAAAAATGTATTTACATAAAAATTTTAGTTTTTTTTTAATTTTTAATTTTTTAATGCGGAGCTTTACGGGGCGTTACAATTTTCATCGTAATCTATAAAATATTTAAAATAATTAATCACAAACATGAATATTCTCTAAAAGATATGTATGATATATTCAGTAGACCTGGGGAAAATTAAATCTTTTAAATAATAGCGAGAATAGGAAAACTAATTATTTATGAATAACGAAGTTCAACTCTTTGTAGGAGCAATTCTGCGAGAAGTCGGGCACTTCTCGGTGACAAAATCTGGGTCATGTATTTTTGAGGGTACACTCACCTGATTAGTTTTTCACTTTGATTAGGACATATTAAATATGAAGAAAAAGAGTGGTCAGTTGAAATTATATAATGCCAACAAAAAGTTACGGGCTAATTACTAATTACCAAAAATCTTATTGACTATAAAAACTACCACCACGGGCCGAGAGGCACTGTAGTCGCCAAATCAATACGGCTTATGCAGGGATACAGATTACCATATGTCTACATGAGATTTTTGTACAAAAACACGCGCAATAAATTATAAGATACTGTGATGGTGTTGCAGTTGAAATCAGATACAATTTTTGCGTTTACGAAATACTACGCCATCATCACTTTTCAGAACGATGTGAGAACTCATCTATGATCTTTATCTATTTTGAAAATACAACTGTGCCCACGGCACTTATTTTTCTTCTTTGATTATCGACATTTCGATGAAAATTTCATCTTTTTAATGCTATGACTACTTCAAACCTGATTACAAACATTATCTTATAAAAAAATTATGAATATAATAATATATATTTAATTTAAGAGCAAAATACTATTTATTTTCTATTCAACAACATCGCCAAGTATACCATTACAGACGCCATGATTGTGAGTTCACGAAGCGGCTATCTAGTCTCACATTGCGATTTTAAAGTTCTCATATTTCGCTCTAGATAATTTATTACCTAGCTTAAGAAACAATGTTTTCTCCAGATTTAATAAACAGCTGAGCCCGAAATATTCCTTATCAAAAGTTATATACAATTTGAAGTAGGATTAAATTCATCAAAAATACAAAAAAAAATGCTTAAAAAGCATCTTTTCATATAAAAAAATTGCTCATAACTTTTGTTGGAAAATTTTTAACGATTTTTTTTTATTAAAGATTTTGCGCTCAGATATCCATTAAAGCAGAAGGAAAAATGTTTGCTCAGCCAGGTAAAAAATTGCCTAGAGCAAAATATAGGCTGATAATTGCTTTTTTCCTAAGGAAGCCTTGTAATAGTAATTTTTAGAGTTTTTGTATAAACATGTAGGAAGTGTATTTTGATGTATTTTTGGTCGAAAAATAGTGTTTTTAGAAAATTTTCGTACGGATATGTGTGTGTGTGTGTGTTTGTGTGTATGTGTGTGTGTGTGAGTGTGTGAGTGTGTTCGTTCATTATATACGCCTGTATTTCAGCTTGATCTACTCAGTTGATTTTAACCTACCACGTCTCATTTTCTTTGTTTTTACTAGTACATAGCGAGAAAATAGTCCGTTCTTACATTTTGTAAACGCGTTTTTTTTCTGTGATAATTTTTTTTTTTATAAACTTATTGAAAAAGTAGATTACTTAATACGTATCTGAAAGAAAATAAAATTACCTATATTTTTATCGTCTAAAATTATATTTTTATGGTTTAAAATTATATACTATATTATAATTTTCTGACATGATCAAATTATACTAAATTATGGTTATTGTTAAAAATGAATGAATTTTGTTCTAAAGATAATGCATTTAAAAGAAATATATTATAAAATTAATTTATTTACTCATTTTGATAAATTTGATCTAATATATTGGCTTTATTGATGATGTATTTAACACAAGCCTCAGTATCATCTTTTAAAGCATTTATAAATAAATTTTGTTTTTTACGAAACTTTAGAATAGTTTGAATTGTTAATGTCATTTTTATTGGAATTTGATCGAGTCTGTAATTTTTTTTGACGTGTTTTCTAATATTTCTAATTCCTCATAAAACTCAATTATTTGAATTTAAGTACCTCAAGTCATTTTCAACATTTTCCTGTATCGGAATGTGTGCATTTGCATGGTCTTAAATCAACCCATTAAAGTATAAAAACACGTCACCCTTATTTTCTGAAAATTTTTCTCTTGGCTGAGGCTGAACTGTTCTCACTTCGATTGGGCAGTAAGCCACTCTTGGTAAAGATATTCTCAGTTCTCACTTGATTAGTAAAAATACTAACCGGAAAAATCTATTACGTTTGCCCTTCGTTGCATAATGTACTATTTTAAATTAATGTATTTTCAAGCTTTTTAATAACATTCTTTTTTTTCACTTACCCCACTCCTTTTGCGTTAATTTTGTTATCAACTTCTTTATTTATAATATCCGGGTTCGTGAAGTTATCATCTTTTTTAAATCCATATTCATACATTACAAGATTATTCCCTAGAATATTTCGATGTGCATCTTCATTTTTAATGTACGGATCTGTGTTTGGATCATTTGTAATACTTAGAATGGTTGATAAATTTGAATCTGGTTGGTAAGATAGGGTTTTATCTGAGTCTGATATCGATACGTTACTTTTTGATTCAATATTCGTATTATTTGTTAAAGATAATTTACTTCGATCGCGTAAATTCTGTAAACAAACATTATTTGACTTTTAAAAAGATGTATGGAGATCTCATTACGAAACACTTTCTACAATCATTATACACCTTCTGCGATGTAGGTGCATATGCATTTCTACAAATGTATTGATCAGCAGTGCACGTGCGTAAGTAGGTAAGCTAGACGGGTACAGCCGCAGGGGGATACGGCTGCAGAGGGATACGGTTGCAGGAGGATACAGCCGCAGAGGGATGCAGCCGCAGGGGGATACGGCCGCAAGCGGGTACGGGCTCACCCAAGGCACCTCAACCTTGCCTCACTTAACCCATTCCTATATGACCACTGCAGCCCAGGGCGATTCAAGGCCACTGCAGCAACACAGGACACCCGAGCGCACTGCTACATGTACCCTTTGCGAAGCTATATTACTTGCAGGTTCCACGACGCCACCTAGCGGGAGAGCCTCCGCTGTGTGGTGGGGGGAGCACGCAGAACGCGTAGAGCTGCGCGTTCAGTATGATGCATAGTGGGAGTATAATAAGTAAAAGTATAAGTAAAATTTAATTGCAAGCTAAATTAATTTCCATTCTTCATTGTACAATGGGATCTTTACCAGTTTTACCAGAGACTGCATTGTGTGATGAGAAGTGAAGTATCTTGCGATACCTCAAATTGCAAGATCCAACTCTGATAAAGTCAACACTAGAGTGGGAGAAAGAGTTGTAAAAGTAAATAAAAATTATTGTAAAAGCAACTATGACCTATAAGGGGGCGTTTACGGGAGGCAATCCGGGAGGTCATCCCTCTAGGAAATCCGCATTAACATCCCCGAAGAAAGACGATGAAACTTTCGCTGAAAGTGCGAAGCCGAGCAGTGCTGAGTGAGAAGTGGCTGCAGTAGTATGCTACTACCCGGGAAGAATTGCAGGACCGGCGCAGAAAATCAGCAGCAAGCATTAACCGGACAGTGGAGAAGAAGATTGGCCCTTGGATCCGCAAGCGCACAACCCCCCTTCCTCCCTCATGAACCCTTATGCTGAAAAAAGGAAGTAATGGAGAGGTAGTACACGATGGTTGTACCTCACAGGTGGGGGTGATAGCAAGAGCCATTTCTTCCTAAAAAGAATATTATTAACTAAATCCAAAATTTTAAATTGATTATTGCATTTCTACTCCACTTATTGCGTAACGTAAACTAACTGGTTTCGTAAACAACCCAAACATAGGAATTGGAGTGCTATATAATGCTAAATAACTCTAAAACTTGAACTCGATTAATGCCTTTATACTCTAGTTACCGCGTCATGTAGAAAAATGACTTTTTTCAGATGTTGATGTTTTTTTTTAGGATCTGCCCCATGAAATGACTTCAAATTAGAGTAAATTATAGTTCTAATAACTTTCAATAATTATGATTTTTTTAAAATGATTCAAAATTTAGATTTCGAGTTAAAACAATTTAAAAAATTTGCGCTTTATGGTGTGTAATAAAAAAACGACTAATGATAATATATATATATAGGTGATTTTATTCTCTTTAAGGTAGATACTAAGTAATTAACTTTCATCAACTTTTCCAATAACTTTATTAGGAAAAACTGAAATCTCAAAACTAATAAATCAATATAAAAAAAACGGGTTCAGAAAATGTAAAAACGGACTGTTATCCCGCTATGTACTAGTAAAAGCAAAGAAAATAAGACATGATGGATTAAAATCTACTTAGTAGAAGCTGAGCTAGAGACGATACGAACAAACACACACATCCATATGGACATTCTCTAAAAACACTATGTTTCGACTTAAAATGCTTAAAAACATATTTCCTACATGTTTTTACACAAACTCTGAAAATTACTATTACAAGGCTTTCTCAGGAAGGAAGCAAAACTTATTAACTATGAATCAACTCTTGCATAGAGCCGAAAGTGTCTCAAATTGTGGTCCACTATGGCGTCATTCAACTTTCTCTTTCGAGTAAGGAAATCACAATTTGTTTAAAGCTATTAGATGATTAAAGGGTGTTACTACTCAGATAATTAGGTATATTAACATTTATCATGCTGCAACAGTTCTACAAGAACGCTCATATCCACATGTAAGTGTTTTATTCAAGATAAACTGCGAAGATATTCTCAGTTCAAATATACATAATTATTTTAAACTTTCTGGTATAAGTTATTTTGGTAGAGGCGACAGTGTAAATCATTCCTTTTTGGCAAATCTTAATGTATCAATAAATGCCAAATTATATTCAAAAATCGAAAAAGATGGATGTTTATATTAGACATTTCGCAAATCAAAAATAAGGTCAAATAATTCATTCATTTTACTCAACGATAACAGATTTGCCCAAATAGATAAATGATGATAACATCATATAATTATCTCACTTTATCAGGTTTCAGACCCTAGGTATTACCGAAAGCCCTCCTGCAGGTCCAGAAAGTGCCTATCGCTTTCTCGAATTTTTCTTTATTATGTTATCCCCAGTTGCGTTTGGCGTCGAGCGTGACTCTCAGGTATTTGACCTCCTTTACCAATTTCAGAAGGACACCATGGAGTTGATTCCCTTTCATCGGTTTGGTCTTATACCTGTTCGTACACAGCATGACACTGACTTTGTTGAGGTTAACCCCCAGTTCTACTTTATTACACCATTTCTACACCAGGCCTAGTGCGAACTGCATTAGAACTGCTAGCACGTCTTTGTCGTCTTCCTAATCGAAATGACGATGTCGTCTGCATATGACTGTGTGTTTATACCAGCCTTATTTAGGATGCAGAGCAAGCTGTCCACCACCAGGCATTATAGTGTCGGTGGCAGCACTCCTCCTTGTGGGTATCACCTTTTCACCACTCCTTTGCTCTTGCACGCGTACTCTTGTACGCTCTCCAGGCAGCTACTATCGTCCTGGTCCTCAGCATAACGCTGATCTACCTGGCGACAGTTGCCGGTAAAATCGCCTCGCTGATTGTGTAATTGAAAGCCCCCTCGATGTCTAGCAAAGCCACCAATACCAAACCCCTGTTTTTCATATCATGTTGAATGAAGCTTATCGCGTCCACCAACGCTGTATCCACTGACTTTCCTGTCTGGTAGGCATGCTGCTTGTTGTGCAGCGCCGCTTCTACTAGTGATGACTCCTTGATATATCTGTCAACCGGCTTTTCAGGGTTTTGAGTAAAAACGAGGTCATGCTGCTTGGCCTGAAGTACCTTGCGACCGCGTGATGTGTCTCACCTGGTTTGAGTAGGAAAGCCTCCCTCGCCTGCCCCCATTCTTCCGGCACATATCCTAGTGCCAGGCAGGCTCGGTACGATTTCTCCAAGGCTGAGACTAATACATCCATGCCCTGCTGCAGCAGAGCCGGGAAAATGCTGTCCAGACCCGCCGCCTTGTAGGGCTCGAACGTCCCTATAGCCCACCTTATCCTTGCTCTGTCTGTTACCTGTTTCGTTAATCTCCAGTCTTCTCTGCGGGTCATCAGCTGAACGGCCTTCAACCTTGCCCCTTCCCTGAAGTCTGAAAAATGGATTTCCTTCAGGCCATTCAGGGCCTCCTGTCTATTCTTTGCCCAGATCCCTGTTACTTATTTGATCGAGTCTGTCAGTAGCTAATTCAGGTGCTGCAGGACATTGCACAGCCTGACCGTGTCTGATACCGTGCTCCTGTTTCTGGAGGCCAGGGTGATGTCTATGACCTCTTGACGAACCTGGAGGCCACGGACCCTCTTTTTGTTAAGAATGACAGTAATAAGCTTGGCGTCGTATTAAACGGGAAAAGTATTGGAACGCTGTCTCGTGAAAGGAACCTGACACTCTATAATATTATTCACACTAACATAGAAACGATCAACAATAGAGTCTATGTCATCCCCTTCGAGGATAGTATTTCAGTTAATGAGATAAAGCGAACGATTAATCGCGCTATAATTATCCGCATAAAAATTACGCTTGCGGACATTACAAATTTCGACAGGTACATTAAACGAGGAAATTTTCAAAGATGTGCAGCATGAGAGTCATAAGAGTCAGGAGGGAGAATATAGTCGTGTAGACCCAGGGTAGAGACGAGACCATATGGCGCAAATAGCAGGTCCAGCAAATATCCCTTACCATCCATAGGAGGTATACCCTGGATAAGATTCAGTGATGAGTAAGCAGAACAGATGTGCACGGCAGAAAGCCTGAGATTGGGCTCCAGATAAGCCGTAGTCCTAAAAGTCAGTGAATCAGCTCTCTAGGCCAGATGAGGGAGGTTAAAGTCCCCTACAATAATAAGCTGATGATCGCTGAATTTAAGCATCATTTGCTCAACTTAGGCAGTGTGCTCCTTAAATAAATTAAAGCAAGACCTGGGCTGGATGTAGCAAACGCATATTACCAACCTCCTAGAGGGAAGCCTCGCAAACAGCTTCTTCACTAAAGAAACCACGTTCTTTTTCTGAGCAGGAATGGAATTCCCGACTGCAATAAGCACACTACCTCCACGTGAAAGAGCACAAGCAGTCAGATTCCTATTCTGCCTGTAGATGCTGTAATTCTTCAACTCAAATTCACTGGAAGAAAAGTCTGGCTGGAGCCAGGTTTCGGTTAGAACAATAATGTCTGAAAGATAAGATAGCAAGTAGAAATTAGATTTAACAAGTTCTCCAGCAAGGTCATTAGTGGACAGAGGTGCTGGCAAAGGGGCTGCTAAGCTCTTACATAAACCAGAGGTAGAAGATGACGAGGCACCGCTGGCTCTGAGTGTACCCTGGCGAGATAAGTCTTCCAATAACTGCATCCTTAACTTCAAAGAGGTGATATCTGAGCGTAGCTCGGTCATGCTAAGGTCGTTTCTGCTAATTTTAATGCTGAACTTATCAAGTCTGGAGTCTATAGCAGTCAGAGATGTCTTGTTATCAGCATATGACTGAGCTCTAACAGCAGCATCACCACCCGAGCTCCCAACAGCACTGGCAGCCTTCAAGACTGCATCATCGGTGGAAGGAGTCTCACACACCTCGCACACCAGCCTGTCATGAGCGGGATCGCAGAGGTTACACTTAGCGCTCACCGCACTCACCGCAACACAGGCATGCCGAAGAGTTGGCAATTAGCGTAATCGCAGGCGGAGAAATGATTCCTCTCTGGCCTGCGCTTCAAATCGTTCGAGTCATCGACCCCCGTAGACATGGCGAGGCCCGGATTGGAGGCAAGCGAACCCGATAATACTCGGTTGGGCAACTAACCGCAGTTCTTCACCCGCAGTCCTCCCCGGCGCAGGCCACGCCAACATCAGCACCTGCCTCGCCACACTAGCCAGACCATTCTCCTGCAGCCCGCACTCGCCACTAGTGGGGGAGTAACTGTGGGGGCTCAAGACACCCACCATCAAGGTCAACGCAGGAAGCAGCTCCTGGTACCGAAAGCCGAATTCAATTAGAGCGGTTTCCCAACCTGACCACAGGTTATCCAAGAGGCGCCACCGGCGAACCGCCACAATGCGTGGCGAGGCGTGAGGGACGTTTGAGCGCCGACGCCAGACCAGAACCAGCTCGGCATTTGCTCAAGCCATCTATTGGACTGCATTGGAGCTCAGATTCTCGCTCTCTTTTGCCTTTCTCCAATTTGCGAAAGTAAAACTCGTTTCTAAAAATATTTTCATGTTTGAACTCTCAGAGCGTGAGGTATCTGGATTTAAGGGTTTGCTCACATACTCTCTATTAAAAAATACTCGTGTAAGGAGTCTTGAAGCTTCGGGAAGCTGGATTGAAGAATTTCAATTAATAAAGAGTACGGTCTTCAAATTTACTATAAAAGTAACTTTTCATCTTTAATAACAGTTATAAATTTTTTACGTACTTTTACCTGAATCGCATTATTGAAATCGTAAAAAATTTTAATTTTGGCATTACAGGCGATTGAAAACGGTTGAATAATAAACCATATGAAAAGTATGAATTATTTAGACATTATTACAATAATTAAAAGTTTAAACAACAATATAAAAGCAATAAAACAAAAAGAAAAAAAAACATTTTACTCTATGTACTACAATTGTAAAATATTTTAATTACATTACTCTAGGGGATTTGTGGGGTTGCTGATTACGAATCTGATATTAGATTTGCAAAATGATTTGTTTAAACAACTTTGTTTATGAAAATAACTGCATAATTTGAGTTTTAAGAAAAACCTATGTACTCCGTACTAAAAATATGCGATTGAAATCGATGGACAAAAAATGAATCGATTCCGATTATATCTTAATTCTGCGTTTTACATTTGAAAGCGATTACATTCAGGCTGCTTCGTGTGTAATATATTGATGACATGAAAATTGATTTAAACGTTAAAATAATATCGATTAAACCGCATTAGAATACATAGGTATTAGGAGATTCACTTAATCAGTTCAATGCTTATTTAAATCGGAACCAATGATCGATTTGAATTGACATGAATTTTTTTTAATCATGTGTCGTTTAATAAAGTCCTACGATTTTAACAAGTGCCATACTGTTCAATGTTGTGAACAGGAAATTTGAATCGTTGAAGCCATTTCTGTTTTAATGCACCCATGACAAAATTTTTTGATGCATCATGTAAAGCGTCACGAAGCAAGTTTCCGATTTGAGAGTAGTCATGTCCATCCGTTTTCCACCTGATGCCATGATAATTATGTTTGAGCCATTTGTTTTCCCTTTGCATTTTGTCTGAGAGTTTTTTCCATGAGAAGGGATTTTTGAATGTTAGAACAATAGGATCTGCACTATTTTCCTCAAGAGGTATGATTGCTAATTCCTTTAGAATATAATCTTCTTCGGTTTGCTTGAAACCAGTCATGTGTACTGCATATTCTATTTTCCGGTGCAGCCTAGACGAGCTTCTTGACATTCCCACTGATAGGATTGTACTGAACGATGTAAGATTAGGCAGTATGCTGAAGTGTTAGCAGGAAAATCTTTTTTAGCCTCAAACTCCAGACGTACATCGACAGGAGCGCTCTTGAGAGATTCGTTTTGTCGTGAACAGTCAAAAACTATGAGTGGTTCATTCTTGATGAACATAGGCTTTGTCAGCAATGGCTGCGGATCTCCTCCATAGTATGATTTTTGAAAATTAGCATACATATCATAAAAAAATGCATACTGATTGTTATATATGTCGAGATTCATATTGTTGTATGGATAATATTATGAATTTAAGAAAAGTTTCACATTACTTATCTCACAATGATCAAATCTACTGGCATTTGCAGTTCTTGCAGCTTTTCTCTTTGTTTGTAGTCCGAGAATTACAAAACGAGGTTTCTCCAATTGATTAGAAGTTTTCACTCTCCAGACGTATTTATTCGTGCTTGGAAGAAGAGGATATTCAAATATCTCCCAAGAACAAAAACACATAGAGATGGGGTTATCCTTACCAATGAAATTCAATAGCTGGATTTTTTGTTTATCTGATGTAATAACATATGGCATTAACCATTCAATCTTCGTTATTTTTACTTCACAATCTTCACAAGTAGTTACGCCAGATGATCTAGTTCCATTCTTGATTATTGCATTTAAGTCGCTTCTCGATCTTGTAAGAATGAGCTCATGCTTCATATTAAATATAATTTTTTTATAGTCTTCTGAAAAGCCCAAGATCATACTCAGTGGAATCGCTACGTCAAAATTTCCTTTTTCATCAACAAACGTTTTGGTATCTTCTTCAACACCAAGCCAGCCTGCGTTTTCTAGCATGTTATTCTGATTCGAATTAAATGAAGTCCATCCTTTCATGAGACTGATCAAACCAACATTTTTACTTTTATCTATCTCCACAGCATTAATTTCATAACGAATTTCATCAAACAGATGACAAATGCCATTGTTCACGAATTTAGTTTTAGTTGGTGCTGTTAAACCATCGTTAAACCATCGAGGATCTTTTAGTTTCAAATTCCCACATACGTGGATAGAACTACGCGATGACAAGAGGCATAGATCTTGATGTTGTATAGAAATACGAATTTCATCACTATTATCAAAACTTAATGATGAGTATGGTGGATGGGCGTGTACCGCGTAATGAGCAATAGACTCATCGAAGACGACACCTGATTGTATACTTAGAATTTCGTCCATTTTTCTGGAAGCAGCAAAGAATTATACACGTGAATTTTTTCCACGAACTTTTAGTCCTAGGCTTTTCAGAAACTGAATGCTCTTCCGTGTTAACGGTTTGAGTTTCTTTGGTCGACTGAAGACTGGTTGACATGATGGCTGACTTATATATGTTCCAGAATTGTAAACGATACCCATTATACAGATTTGATTTGAAGTCTACGGTACAATTCGAATTTGTAGATGATCTATGCACTTGACACTGAGTGGTAAATATATCACATGAGACGGAACTTCTAAGATTTTATATCCTGGAGGCACTCTGGGAAAGAACTCATGGATTGTATGAACTTTCTTATTATTGATGTAAGCACCTGCAGTAATGTTGCACTCTAGTCTGAGTGCATTGATTCTCAATATTTTCACAGGTTTATCAGAGCTGTGGTAAATGTTCTCTTTGAGAATGCGAGGAGCGAAGCCAAGGAGACGGCTTATTGTATCGCGAGGTTTGGGATCTATCTAATGACTGCAGAGAATTTCACTTCTGAGAGTATTGTTGTTAGCTTTCAAAGACAATTCAATTCCTTTGGATTTCAAAGTTTCTTGTACAAATTGATTTATAGCATCAATTTCATAGCTGCCCGTAGGGATAGTGATAATATTATTTTTGCTCAAATGAAGTTTATTATTTGAATGGTCAACATTGGGAATAGAGTTGAATGTTAACAGTTCAACTAATCCCAAGACAAAATTTTTATGCTGTGGTAATTCAATCGAAGGAAAATATTGCGCTTCTAAGACAGATGAGTTTCCTGAGAGACTCAGAGTGAAGCTATCTTCTATGACTGATCGGATGATAATGAATCTATTGGTCTGCGAACATCTCTTTTATAGTCTCCCAGCTAAGAAGTAGAGACAAAGATATCCACATATAAATGAGTCAAAATTTTGATATCTTTTGTAATTGTATTTCAATTCCTTCACGTTAAAATACATCATGAGATCCTTGGGAGGTTTGAGATCACCAAAACTATCGAAATAAAGTACTTCAGGACCACGTTTGCGATAGCAAACCCAGTGAGTGCCTCTATTTTGAAAATTGTCCAAGTTTACCACTACTGTTTCATTACGCCATGGACCATCGGGTGGTAGATTATTTCTCATGAAAACACCACGGAAATCTGAAATTTTCATCATATGAGCATATTTTTTTAGATCGTAGTCAGTCAGTGCACGATTTAGCAAAGTTAAATCGAATTTTTTTTGTCTACTGACTTGATGACCACGACCGATATGAGGTTTCATAAATAATCCCATTCCAATTTTACAGCGCTTAAGATGAAGACCTTTGCCTAAAGCAATAGCTTCTATGGTCTCGTTATGCCTCTTACTTTCTTCATAATTTTTCTGTTCAGCTTTAGCGTCATTAACTGCTTTAGCTATTCTAGCAGCACCTCCTGCTAGAACACCGGTGGAACTTAGTCCTGCGAACAATGGAATGAGAAAAGGAAGAACTCCACCAATTTTTGATGGAAGCGGCAGAACACGTGGAGTGATAACTTTTTTCTTTCCACCTACACTTTTAACAGCTTGACGTGCACCCTTCAAGGCTGATTGAATAACCTTGCTAGAACTTTTACTTGTTGACATTGATTTTTTAGCTGCAGTCACTAACTTATTAAATTTCAGCGCCATTCCAGTTTTTCCTTTTAATTTCATAGCATTGCTAACAGCAAAAGCAAAAGCTTTTTCACCAAGACTAGCATCCTTGACTCTGACACGTTGCATAGCTTCCTCAGCAAGCATCTTGTCAGCAGCTTTACGATCTCCGTTTTTATCTGAGTAAGCTATATCATGTTTTTTACATGCCTGATCAAGCGGATTAATGCCTGGATCTCCTCTTTTCATTTGCTTCTTCAATTTGGTTCTAGGACCGCAGTATTGATATCCAGGAAGATGCATTTCAACAGGTAAGTTATTGATAACTTTATCAAGCAATCCATAGCCTTTCGGCTGTTTTTGAGATTTATGTATGATCATCTCTCTTCGAGCGTTGATTCACAACTGACCTTCATGGTATAAAACGATCGTTTATATTTCGAGAGCTCAATGTTATATTTGAATCTGTTGAGTGAACATGGATTTTACCGATCAGAACGTCAAACTCCCCGTGACAAATTTCGATTTTGGAAAAGAGAATAGAAAAAAGCGTCATGGGGAATTACTACCAGATAGTATACGAGCAGTTTTCTGTGGGCCATCAAACTGTGGAAAAACAAATAGTTTATTGGCTTTAATTACACACCCCAATGGTCTTCGGTTTGAGAATTTGTATGTATACTCTAAATCCTTGAATCAGCCAAAGTATCAATTTCTCAAAAATATCCTGGATCCGATTGAAGGAGTATCATATCTTCCGTTCAGTGAGCATGAATCTGTAGTATCTCTAGATGAAGCCCGTCCAAATTCAATAATGATTTGTGATGATGTGGCATGTGAGAAGCAGGACAACGTTAGAGCATTCTTGTGTATGGGGAGACATAAGAGTGTAGATAGTTTCTATCTATGTCAATCTTATGCTCATATAGGAAAACATCTCATTAGAGATAATGTCAATTTGTTAGTAATTTATCGACAAGATGATGTAAATCTTAAACATATCTATGAAGATCATGTGAATACCGATTTAACTTTCAACGAATTTCGGAATCTTTGTTCTGATTGTTGGAAGAATGATAGATATGGATTCATCATTATTGACAAAGATAGACCGATGAATGAGGGTAGATACAGAAAAGGAATTGACTGTTTTGCAATAAAAAAGGAATTATGAGTCTCGAACTTGCAGTTCAGTTGTAGACATCGCCACGTAAGCATGTCAGACTTCACGAAAGAGAAGAATGTTCATAGCGAGCTCTTGCGGACTATTAAGAAAAAATATACTTTATTAAAACAGGAGAAAGATGACTTTGAAAAAGTCATCGGTGATACTCTAAAACCAGTCATCACACCACTTGAGAAACTTGTTGAGATGAAAAGTGAATGCCCACTGCAGCAAACATTTAATCATATTTTGGATAAAAACAGCAGCAGTAAGAAAATGAATAACCGAATGGGAATTGATCGATCGAGTTTGCTCAACGATCAAAATAAGAACAATAAATCAAGTTTAATGGATATATACTGTTTATGATGATGATGATGATAATGTTTTTGACACAATAACCAATTTATAATTTAATCATATTTTGGATAAAAACAGCAGCAGTAAGAAAATGAAAAAACGAATGGGAATTGATCGATCGAGTTTGCTCAACGATCAAAATAAGAACAATAAATCAAGTTTAATGGATATATACTGTTTGGTGATGATGATGATGATAATATTTTTGACATAATAACCAATTCTACATTTAAATCCTCTAGTGAAAAAAATGAATCAGCTGAAGACTTTTTATCATTGCTAAATAAAAGCCGTAGAACGATTGATAATATATACGGAGTGCGAAAGGTTGATGAAGTGTATATGATTGGTGATTCAGAAATTGAATTTGATGATAAATATGTCAAAGTCAGAAATGAAAGTTATCCTAAAACGAATGGACTAATGGAATTGCTATTTATAAAATATCCGGATGATCTTCTTCTGTGCTCATCAGACCGTGCAAATTATCGCAAGATTTTGGAAGCAACAAATGCTCATCGGAAAAAATTCAGCAAAGATGAATCTATACGAATATCGAGAAGTAATAAATATAAGAATGTTTTAGCAACAATATTCCGCAGCACTCCACGTAAAAAGAACGTAAACAGCAGCGGAGGAGGACTTATACCTAAATATAAAATAGCTAAGAAAAATTCTTCCATTGATCTCGTCTACTGGGATGATCCAAACGAGCTTACTGAGAGACTTCAATTATTGATTGCCGAACGATCAGCTGGAAATAATAATCACGTCAATGAAATTCAGTCGATTATTGAGGAATTACGCGAAGCTGGGCATATATATTGACATGCAACTTTCTATTTTGCATCAGTATTACCATGAGTCTCGATGTGTTTGGAAGAAAACTTGAGGGCTCGCAAGTGAGTCGCGGTTCTCCAGGCATTGGTTTCAAATTTACACCGGACGGTGATTTTGATTTAGAAAATAAGCGACTTTGCAAGTTAGGACAGCCCAATCATCCAAACGATGCAATCACCTTGCACTCACTGAAAGTTATTCTACAAACTGAATTAAATTATATAGCTGCTAAAATTGCTGGAATTGGTGAAGTTATAGAAGAATATAAGCAGCAAGTTGTAAAACAGCAATTGGAAGTGAATGAAAAGTTGCGTTATCTTTATAGTACAACTCTTCGCAATTACTCTGGTGTTGATTATATCATTGAAGAAGTTAATAAATAATTAAAAGTTCGTATAGACAAATTTCCAGATGGATTTTCATCTACTGTAAATGATGATGGAACGTTAAAGAGTAGCTGAAGAGCTACACAAGCCCGCACGATTCAATAGAACGTTAAAAAATGCAATGTGGACAGAATCCAGCAAACAAGGAAGCTATAAATGGTTGGTTATTCTACCTTTCTTGCTCAAAGCATACAATTCGAGAAAACATCGGACAACAGGAATCGAGCCTGAAAATGTTACACTGGCAAATGAGCGAGAAGTCAAAAGACGTTTTCCAAATGAAAAGTCGCCAGTGAAAAAACCAAAATTTAAAGTAGGAAATAAAGTACGAATAAGTAGGATAAAAAATGTTTCTGAAAAAGGTTATACGCCAAACTGGTCAACGGAAATTTTCACAATAACGCGAGTTGCAAAAACAGATCCAGTAACTTACCACCTCAAAGATTATTATGATAAACTCGTCTCTGGTTGCTTTTATGAAACGGAAATTCATAAAACTATGTATCCGGAAATTTATTTAGTACAAAAAGTTTTAAAGAAAAGTGGTAAACGCGTATATGTTAAATGGTTAGGATTTAGTGACAAGCATAATAGTTGGATTGATAAACATGAGATTGTATGAATTATTCAAGGTTCAAATAAATAAGAAAGCAATTGTTATTATATTTAATAATGTATTTATTCAAGTAAATTGCACACAAGTTTGAAGAAATAAATAAATAGTATTTAACAATTATCAGTCTTTGTATTTCATTATTTTAGCATGTGGTGAACTTGAAAAAAGTTCCACCCTGATATGTTATAAATAAATTAAGTTTATTTGCTGTGTTAGAGAGATTATTGAAAAATTCTTGATCTTTCAAGATTGTTAATGAGATCTTCCTGGGCAGAAATATTTGAAAGCTGTCATCGATCTCAGCCACGATCTTTGTGCCGAATCTCGTCTTTACTTCCTTGAGTGCAGTCACCATGTACTCATGACCTTTTTCCAAGTCCGTGACTTTCTTCTTAGGCAAGAACTCACGCTCAGCAATCATGTTGAGTGCAGATAGATCCATTCTGAAATGTAAAAAATAAGAATTTGTGTTAGAGAAAAGATATTCTTTGAGAACAAAAAAAAAAAAAAAAAAAATATTGAAAATCAGATAAGATCTTACTTGGAAATGTTAAGTGAGTCTTGGTTTCTTCTCGAAAGGAAGGTAATTTTCAAGCTCGACTGCTCGAATGTGCTCATCACCGTGGTGCGTCGGTTCATATAGCCCATTCCCCACCATGATGTCTACCCCTTCCATCGCCTCTTGTAGAATATCCATTCTATCGGAAGATGCCTCCTCCATCGATGGATTCATACCCCTTCTCCACTTCCATCTCCCCCACTCTTTCTTCTCTTGTATCAGCCATTTTTTCATTCCCCTCTATTTGAATTACAGCAAGTGCCATCTGTTCCTTAATAATTCGGTAATGACCCCAAGGCAAAGTGTTTGTGTTATGAGGTAATAAGTATCTTTTATTACCATGTAGACTTAGTGCTATTTTATTCTGTTTTTCAGTATACACTACATGCAATTTAGAGCGAATGTTGCACTGCTCATGTTTAACAATAATTTGTTCTTCAAGACATTTTCGATAATCTTCGAACGTGATTGTTTTCTTCACAACACTCGATTTTATGCCTTTGGCTTCCTTCACAATCTCAGATCCATCTATTAAAATACTATACATTTTGCTACGTAAACCAATAAATTCCGTCATAATCTTGCCACAGCATTCAACTTTCATTAATCCAGGCACTTTTTTATTGACACGCGGGATTCCAAATTGATTGTTCTCTTTGAAATCAGAAGTATCAAATTTTTGAAAGTCTTCTTTCATTATTTTATACATATCCACGTCTATGAGGTCTATGTTTCTTTTTGACAACCAATTGTATGACAACCAAAGGTGGAGTTTCTTCTTATATAAGCAGGATGACAAAATTCATCTGTTCATTTACAATAAATTTGTCTTATAGAACTAACTCTACGAAGCTGCAAGATGACTGCAATGTGTGAATACAAAAAAATGTTTCAAAATACTATACTGAAATATCCGGAAGAAAATGTTTATATTTGCGACATTCAAGGGTTTCAAAGAATAGCTGTGGATACTTTTATATTCAAGGAAATCAGCTTTCTCAACTTGAAAAAAACTGCTTTACCGACTGCTTACCTCTTCAAGTCGCCAATGTCGTGGGAAGAACTCACAGAGGAAGAAAAATGTATGATGCACTGGCTAGAAAAAAGTTACCACGGAATCGAATGGAATTCTGGTGATATTCCACACCATCGACTTAAGCGTGTTTTAGAAATCTGCATGCAAGGTGTACAAAAGCTATATGTTAAGGGAGAACAGAAAGTGCAATGGTTAAAAAATTATTTGCCAAATATGTAAGTATTTATATTCTCATACTTTCTCACACTTTTTTTCCACCTACATTAATCTTTTTTTTTCAGTATAATTTCAAATGTGGAAGATCTCGGATGCCCACCACTCGAGAACATCAAAAGTAATGAACATTACTTTTGCTTCCACCATCGTCTTTCTAACAGAAGAAAACCTACATGGGCCGTCCATAACGTCCTTTCAATAAAAGCTTGGATGCAAAATTTTTTCAACGGAAAATTTGGTCAAGACGAAATTGATAATATTATAAAATGTAGTTGTACTAAACGAAACAATTTTACTGAATAAAAAATATTTAAAAAATATAATGAATATATAAATACTTATTATTATATTGGGAAAGGTCTTGAAATAAATCTACCCATTTTTTATATTTATACATGATTTTGATGATTTATGAATATTAAATAGATAAAAAAAATGTATTTATTAACATTAAAATAATTATTATTTATAATTTTTACAAATTTTCATATGATCCACTATTATTTCGTCGTCTAATATCCTCGGTAGACTACGTTGTTGCTGCTGCTGCTGTTGTTGTTGCTGCTGCTGTTGTTGCTGATGTTGCTGCTGCTGTTGCTGCTGATGCTGTTGTTGCTGCTGTTGTTGCTGCTGATGTTGTTGAGTGCTGCTTTCGACAGCACTCATAGCACTGCTTTTAGCAGCACTCATAGTGCTTGCATTTTTGCCGACACTGGTGGTCCTCTTAAATTGTTGGAAGCTGCGTCTCAGTGATGGTCTTGCTACATCTGAAAAATAAAACAAAAGAAAAAATTAAATAAATTTATTGCAAAAACAAATAAAACATTAATTAAGATTTAGGAATTTTTTTTTACCTGAGGAGGCCATTGTTAATGATCCCGGTTTTGTTGTCGTCTCTCTCTCTTTCTTACTCTCTCCTACATTCTTCTTCTGCTCATTTCCCATTTGTTCGGTAAAAGAAAGAATAAAATTATTATTATTATTTTTTAAAAAATATAAGGTGATATAAATTTATTATAAATTAAATATGTACCTGTTGCTTTCCTCTTCTCAATCTTGGGAATCGGTACAAGATCGCAAAAGCATACGCGATCTAGGACCGATATGCACGACGCGCAACTCGAAGATGTTCCGCTTGAACTGGAACTCGAACTAGAGCTCGAGCGAGACCATCTTCTTCGGGTCGCCGAAGATTGCCGAGGCTGCTCAGCCGTCGGTGATCGCCGAGGGTGCTCAACCACCGGGGATCGTCGAGGCGGGTCAGCTGCCGGCGATCGCCGCGGCGGGTCAGCCACCGGGGATCGTCGAGGCGGGTCAGCTGACGGCGATCGTCGCGGCGCCAATTGTTGCAAAGTAGCATTCGGTGGTTGTGGCACTGCAACATTAAAAAAAAATTCAAATAAATTAATTAAAAAATTCGTGACTTCAAAGTGGAGTAATAAGAAAATTAACTTACATGTTTCTACTATGTCCATGGCCCAGGACACGTAGTCTAGCATCGTCAGGAGAGTCGGTGCGTTGGAGATCAGCCAACGTATACGCTCCTGAGTATCCCGTAGACTGCGACGGCTCCGAGAAGGCTGCATTGGTGAACTTTTATTCGAAGACATTTTCTTGACAGCTTGCAAGAAAACCTGTGACTGACTCTGGTGTATCTTGAGTGGTTATTTATATTCGAAAACAGGAGCACACTTTTCATTATTTTGCCGAAAATCCACTGATTTGATGAGGCTTATTTTCCCACTACTTTCCTGAAAAGTCCTCTAATTGGAGAAAAATATCCCTCCCTTGACCATGCTCCTCCCCGTCAAAAAAAAATTGATTTGACTTCGAGAGATAATCTATGGGCACTTTTGCAAACCTTTTCCAAAAAATAATTGATTTTCACCGTGGGTAGCGAAACAAAAAGAAAGGTCTTGTCGGTGGGCGTAGTTTCTAGATTCCTGCGACCCTCTTCGGTCACTTTTCAAAAGCTAAAAGGAGGGGTATCTTCATAATACTTATCGGTGTCTCTGCATCTTTTTGTGGGATTTTCTGCAGGCCTCTAGGAAACTCGTCAAAGTCAGTACGACGTGTTAATCTCCGTGCTCTGAGCAGGTAGCGCAACAAAATAAGGGATCTCCTGCCAAAAATAACTATCATAAGACCCATCGGTCTTGGTGCACGCCTCTAGGTTACACGTCAATCACTATAAGTATTGTTTGTCGTTCGAGTCTAGTCCTATCAGCTCATGTTTATCTTCGGGCTCTCTGCAGGCCTATCGATCTGAGTGCATTTTTGTGACCATTGTCTCTACGCCACTTGTCAATCGCTAACAGCGGATCTCTGGAAGGAAAACTGCCTAGCTTTTCTGGGAAAGCTAAATGGGACTTAAAATTAGGGGTGGTCCCACAAGCAGCCAATAGCATTTGTAGGCGGTTCGAAAACTTTGAATCGCTCATGCAAGGGAAGGGATTGAAAGAACGCTATAGGCTTTCAAAAAAATACATACTGGGGATACTCTCCCACTCTCTCATCGGGTACTAAAACACTCTGAGATTAGAGAGGGTGTTTTAGTATCTTGGCGAGAGAGAGGGGATCCCTACTCTTCCATCGGGTACCAAAACACTCTGAGAGGAGAGGGGGTGTTTTAGTATGCCTATGTTTTGGTATGCCTATAGCCTATCTACTATTATATAAACGAATTATTACCTTATAAATGAATTCAAATTTATTGATAAAATCACGAACAAATTATATTAGAATAATGATTATGATTTTTATCATTCGGATCAATTAAAGTACTATTAAAAACAATCCTTAAAAAACAAAGATTAGGGTCGATTCAATATTATACTTATAAATTACCATTCAAAAAGATTCAAGTTTGTTGACAAAATTAAAAATTGCAACGTGATTTGTTTTGTTTATTTTATGATTTCATATGGACTGTGTGTGTTGCATTTATCACAAACACGGTCAAAGAATTGAAATAGAAAATTCACTCTATTGAAGGTTCATTAATCGTGAATTAATCAAAAAAAAAAAAAAAAATAGTATTTATTCATGAAAATAATATCAAATTTCTATCGTTGCCACTATAAATCGCAATATATATATATATTTGTTTAGATAGTATTGTAACTTATAATTAAGAAATCTACATCCTATTCATTTTCCTTAATTATCTAATGTGTATGGAATTATATCATTTCAAATACGTACAAGTCCTTGTTTTATATATTTATTATCACATCTTTGTTTTATTTTTATGTTTAGAATTAACGGAGTATATATTCACGCACACACGCGCCTGTATAAAATGTCATTCGTGAATCGTGAAAACATTGATTTTATAAAATAAAATGAACTTATTAATTTTCTTTAAACGAACGTCAACGATTAACTATAAATTAATATTATGTTTATACGATACGTCAAATACACGCACTTATGAATGAGACACTATATGTGATCATGCAGAATCTTCAGTTCTCTGAGAGAACCACCGAAGTGAAGAAAACGTATATGTTTTCAGAGGTGGGTGAGGTAACCCTCTCCCTAATGCGTAATCCGGGGGTCTTAAGTAACGAGTATATATTGTTATTTTTACCCTTAGTTTTCCTTAACGCAGACGTATTGCACAGTACCGTGTAACGCGTACGTCGACGATCCTGCTAGATGTAAATTCGTCCACTCGGGTTAGACTTAGACACACTATTAATTGTAATCAATAGAGTATATCTGAAGCACATGCGAGCATAGAACGATATAGAAAATAGAAGTTTAATGTTTGTAGTAAATTATAGGAAATCAGAGAAAATAATTTATAATGATATGGTTTATCGAACGCTGTGAAATATTTTTGATTCGAAAGTAATTACGGGCTAACTCACACGTCCGACAGCACGTGTACGGTTCGACACGAGAAGAGTACGGGGACACTGTGACGTGTCTGGCTCCGGCTCCCGTCGGTCGTAGACTGGTCTTGCTAAATCCTATATGTATTACCAATGCGTGGAGATTCTTGTGTGAGTGTCACACCGACGTATGTTTGTCTGATCTCTACTGTTATATATGGAATTATCTAATGCCTATAATTAACAAAATATGGATATTTATAACAAAATAATGACGAGATATTTGAGATGTCACATTGGACTAATTTTTAGTTTATCTAAGTTATATGATAATCGAATTGTTCATTGTTAAATTGAATTATTAATTACGCCGAACTTTAGAACAAAATTGTTAAGGATTTTCAGTGAATACCTATCGTTATTTTTGCATTTATCGGAAACATGGTAAATTTTATCTATGAAAATATTTTACAATAATTTTATCGAGTTGGTTTCCATTCAATAATTGAATAAACAATGAATTTGAATTGTGCAAACGACAATGTTGGAGACGACTAGAGGACGAAGTAGACTCAGACCCATGGGGGGAGGGCTACAAGATTGTGACTCGCAAACTTGGCGCCTGGAACCCTACAGAGACGAAGGACGGAGACACAATGGAGAGGATCGTAAATGATCTCTTCCCGACTCACCCGGAGAGAACGAATGATACGAACGAGGACACGGCGATAGAATGTCCACCTTTCACGGTGGGAGAGCTTCAGAGCGCTGCAGCCAAGCTGAGGCCTCGGAGGGCTCCAGGGCCAGATAGCATCCCGGTGGAGCTGCTGCGGATCATCGCTGCCGAAAAGCCGGATGCGCTGCTGCAGATCTACAACGGGTGCCTGGTCGCGGGAGCGTTCGGGAAGCCTTGGAAGACTGAAGGGCTGGTCCTCATTCCCAAAGGGAAAGGGGATCCTGCCGCGTCGTCTTCCTATAGGCCTCTCAGCCTCCTGAACACATCGGGAAAGCTGTTCGAACTATTGCTGCGACCGAGACTGTTGCAGGTGGTGCAAGCTGCCGGGGACTTATCGGACAGACAGCACGGTTTTAGACGAGGACGCTCAACGATCGGAGCCATAACGGAGGTACTGGAGATCGTGGACAAGACGATGCCACGGAGCCAGACCGCTGGTACTCTTGGCGCTACTCGACGTACGGAACGCTTTCAACTCCGCGAGGTGGACTGACATTCTGGAGGCGTTGGAAACAACCTTCCGAGTGCCGGTCTACCTGGCGCGAGCTGTGAGAAGTTATTTACAGGATCGGTACTTGACGTACGAGACAACGGATGGAATGCGACGAAAACGGGTGACTGCAGGGGTGGCACAGGGCTCCATTTTGGGTCCTGACTTTTGGAACGCACTGTACGACAGTATACTGAGACTGGACATGCCAGACGACACGTGCCTCATCGCGTACGCGGACGACGTGGCAGCCGTCATAACCGCACGTGAGGCCCACTTGGCTCAGCTGAAACTAAACCAGGTGATGAGACGCGTAGACAGATGGATGACAGAGCACGGACTGCAACTTGCATTGCAAAAGACTGAGTTGCTACTACTCACTAGAAAACGGATCGAGACGATAATACCGATGACTGTGGGAACGGAACGGATGACAACCAAGAGCGAAGTTAAGTATCTGGGGGTGACCCTGGACACGAAACTGACCTTCTGGCCACACATACGTAACATGACTACGAATGCAGCAGAAAAGACGAAGCCTTTGAGTAGACTCATGGCCAACACGCGAGGACCGAGACCGAGTATACGAAGACTACTGATGAGCGTCACCCACTCGATCATGCTCTACGGGGCCGAGGTATGGGCGGACGCGTTAAAAGTCAAGCGACGGGCGAAGGCTATGACGAGTGTGCAAAGAACCGGGGCACTAAGGATCGCATGCGCGTACCAGACCGTATCGGAGAATGCGATCTTCGCGATAGCGGGCGTTATTCCGATCGACCTTCTTGCGCACGAGCGGAAACGCTTGTTCGCACGAAGCTCGAGCGTTGGGAGGGCAGACGCTGCGACGGAAGAACGGACGAAGACGATCGAGAAATGGCAGACGAGGTGGACAACGAACGGACAAGGACGTTGGGCCCACAGACTGATACCGGAGGTTGGGCCCTGGAAGGACAGGAAGCACGGTGAGGTGGGTTTCTACCTTACCCAATTCTTGTCCGGCCATGGGTACTTCCGAAAGTATCTTCACAGAATGAACAGAATGACGACACCGGATTGCACGTACTGTGGACAAGCTTGAGACGACGCGGAGCACACAAAGACGACCGAGCAAAGACAAAGACTGGAAACGCTTCTCGGCACGACGATTACACCAGACAACGTGACAAGACTGATGACAGCCAGCACGGACGCTTGGACGCTGCTTGCCTCATACGTGCGGGGTATATTGCAGTGTAAGAAAGAAGATGGATGCCTGGAAAACTGAGTGACTGAGAGAGTGAAAGAGTAGAGTAGTAGTATTGTATGAACGGAAGCAAGGAATGAATGCGCAAACGACGCGCAAAGACAGCGGACCAGTCCGAAGTAGTGTGATAAACAGTACCGGACTGACGTCGAGCGAACAGGGAGATATGTGTTTAGTGGGTAGGGGTGGCCACCGCTGCCGAGTTCCACACTTGGTGTTCCCGCAAGGGAACAGTCGTCCCATAAAAGGATTCACAGCCTCCTACCAAAAAAAAAAAAAAAAAAAATTACGCCGAACTTTAGAACAAAATTGTTAAGGATTTTCAGTGAATACCTATCGTTATTTTTGCATTTATCGGAAACATGGTAAATTTTATCTATGAAAATATTTTACAATAATTTTATCGAGTTGGTTTCCATTCAATAATTGCATAAACAATGAATTTGAATTGTGAGATACTCATGAAAGACTATCTATTAATTAATTAATTGGATTAAATAGTCGTGATACTATCATAGAACATTGATCATAGTTCATGAGTAATCATAAACGGGAAATGCGCGCTGATTAATTAAGAACAACGTGAGTTTGGCATCGAAATAAAATATAGTCGTGTACTATGTAGTTACAGTAGCACATGGCAGCGAAACTGTAGAGAGCAAGGCAGGTTGCGGCATCCAGGCGCATATCCGTGCGATGGCTTTCTCTGTCAGGCCCTCGTATTGCTTTGGTCCGCCTCAAAGTAAATATTAAAAGTATGATTATTGTTGTGATAATTTTAATCGATTAAGGTAACATCAGAAGCTAATCCTTGAAAGATTGGGATAGATTCAATATTTTACTAATAACGTAGTATTCAAACAGATTTATATATACTATATATAAAATATATATAAATACTATACCTTAAAATAACAATTAAATGATATTGCAAGAATAGTATTCGTTTTGGTTATTAAAGTCTACTAAACTATATTCAGAGCTATTCATAAAGCAAGTATTGGGAGCGATAAGCTTTTTAGTAATGAATAGTGATTTTCAAATCGATTAAAATAGATTGACAAAATAACATTTATATGATATAACAAGAATAGTAAGTATTTTAGTTTTTAAAATCGATTAAAATATATTCAAAGCTATTCATAAAACTAGTATTGAGATTAATAGACGATTTAGCAATGATTAGAGATTTTAAAGTCGATTAAAATTAGTGAAATAAATTACAATTCAACTGCACTAAAATAATTACTACATAAACATCGACAAAAATGTATTAAACATAATACTTATTTTTCTTATTAAAATCGATTGTAATTAAAAACGATTTAAATCGATAGGAATTTAATCGACGAAATTTGGCTGGTCGATTGAATGGATTTAAAACGATTAAATTTGATTAATTTTTAATCGATTTCAATCGAATTAAATCGCATATTTTTAGCTGGGTAGTAACGTTGATTGAATTTCGAGAGAGTCGATGACTTCACATATATGCTGTACGTTCGAGCGTGTGCGTGTGATGGTTGCAGGTTTACTGATTTTTCTGAGGCTCCCCTATTGCAAAATCTCACGTGAGATCTTACATGAGATCTCACCTGAGTTCTCATGCCAAAATCTCATCTGTTATTTTGGTCTGGAAGCTGCCGGATCCTCTTATTTATTCAAAAATGAATTTTTTAATATTGGTAGTCGCCTATAAGGAGGACCCCCCCCCCCCAAATAAGTTAAAAAACTAGGTTTCAAGGCATTTTAGACATTTTTTCGATTTTTAAAAATATCTCATCTAAAATCTCACCTGAGATGTCCGGTGACATCTAAGGTTAAGAGATTTTTAAAACTCGAAAAAACATCTTAAATGCTTCAAAACCTAGTTTTTTTAACTTTTCTGTGTAGGAGCACCTCTTTATAGGCGACTTCCAATATTAAAAACCTTATTTTTTATTAAATAAGAGGATCCAGCAGCTACTGGACCAAATTTACAGATGAGATTTTGGCATAAGATCTCAGGTGAGATCTCAGGTGAGATCTTATGTAAGATCTCACGTGAAATTTTGCAATAGGGTCGTCATTGTTTATAAAATCGGGCAGTGCATGGTGTGTTTTCTTTTTATGCTGAGGGCTCGAGTTGTCGAAAAGCTCTCTGATTCTGGGTATAGTTGACATCCGACTGTATATTCCGGCTGCATTCTTTCTTGGCTGTTTATTCTGTTCAAGTCGAGTCTTATAACATGTCTGTTTGTCACGTTTTCCGGTGTGGCTGAAACTGTTGTAATTTTAGTATTCAAGACCCCCCGGGATTGCGCATTTCCAAACTATGATTATGAAACAGTGCAATCCTTGCTAGCGTATATCCTGAGATTTGAACTGTATTTTTAAATATTTCGAAATTGCTATTAGCTTTGTGAAACTTCGATAGAGATTTGGCTTTTTGTATGATATCATGTAAACTTGAGCTTGTGCTGAGTGTATCAGTATGTATTTTGTGTAAATTCTTTGCTTTGAGAGCTATCTCGCTGTCTATTATTTCTTTTAAATAAGAGGAAAAATATTTGGCTTCCGGTGTACTGTTATGCATAATATAAATATCAATAGTTATATTAGGGTAAAATATTTCAGTTGTTTGTAACTTATAGGTTCTAGACGCAGTAAACCTTGCGTTGTTAGTGTGAGTCGTACAGTCCGCGTTTAAACGCAAGATACCATTTCCGTTTAATTCATGTGTTAAGTGTACCGATCTTTGGCATTGTATGAATAAGGTTTCGGAGTTGATAGTTGAGAATAGCCAGGTATTTTGTTCGTGTAATTTAAGCCAATATGTATCGTGTAATTGAATTAATTTTATATTGCAGTCTGTTATATTAAAACTCGCGTCCTTGATGGCAAACTTTATTTCACAGGCCGCATTCGGTTCGGTATTTTTGCAAACTATAAGATCATTGAAATTTGTATATATTGTCACGAAACAACTGGGCTTTATTCCGTACTCCCGTTGCGTCCTTCCGACGAACCCGGTATAGTAAAGCCGGTTATATCTCGGCGCGGCTACAGAACGCGAAGAAAGCGCGGCGAGCTTCGCACTCAGTGCAATTGTACACCGAGGCAACCCGGCTGCATAGAACAAAGTTCCGTGTACAATGGAAAGGTGTCTATATTCTCAAAGATGTTAGTACAATGGATTACGCATTGCCAGAGGACGAGTTCGCACTCGCGGTTCGCACAGGAGATGAGCCGACGACTCGGTGGCAGCGAGTCTCGGACTCGGCGTCTGCAGCCGATTCGGTTGTTTGTAAGTTGTGCAATAGCTAGTATGACGAACTTACAGTATTAGACGCACACGTGGAGTTCTCGGTCGCCGCGTGTCCGTCGGCTGCCGACGGGGAAAAGTCCTAGGCGGCCGGGAGGCGTCCGTCTTGGCTGGAACAGCGACGTGCTAGGGTACCCCGGATGCTCAAGTTGGATGTATACGAAAGTTTAATAGGAATTGGGGAAGATTTGTATAGAAGATATTCTTGTAAGTCAAGAAGCGGTATCGAAAGGTGATAGATCAATTGATATTAAAAATATATTATTGATAAATCCGAGATTTTCATTAATTGAATTATTGTATCGATTTTGTCGCTGCTCGGAAAAACTTGCATCCAGGACAGTTTCTATAACTAATTCGGCTGACTTATAAATTAGGTCCGGAGATAGAAAACGCAGGTGTATTGCGCCTTGTAAGACGAATAATATAGCGTCTGTATTAATTTCTGTGTCAAGTATGTATTGCGTGATAGATTGGCCTAGAATTTGTGTTGCTATCTGAGGTGTATCTATTTTTTAGTAATAATCAAAAGATTTAGAATTGTTCGAAATCACACTAATTAATTTTTTTATTTTGATATTCATTTCCTGAAATTCGGTTTCTACCAATTCCGTTTATTAAGCTAACAGCTTCGCTGTCTTGCGCGTGTCGTTGGATGATAATTCAATTAAATTTTCCATATCTATTTGTGCTTTTTTATCCATTGTGCCGAATAAAAATCTGCTTATTTGACTAACGAATGGCAGAACAGACCTGCGTTGTCTTGATGTTTTTGATAAATCAAGGCCAACTAGCAATTCTATAACTTTTTCTGATTGCATTTTGGTCTCTTGGATTTGTCCAATATAGCTTTTGATTAGTTGGTTATGCGGGCAGACTGATGAAGTTTTGTTGCACAAAGATTGTATGGTCTTGCATTGTTATAGTAGTCGATCACCTGTTTCGAAGTAGGATTCTAAATTCACCTGCTCAATGAGTTTCCAATCTATGTTAGACGGCGACATATATGCGATTTTTTGCTATAGCAATCCTGGATTATTTTGTAGCATTAATACGTTTGGCTGTGTAAATCCTATACTTTCAGCTCTTGCGTGTATCCCAATTCTGCAAATTGAAAACAGAATTGAGTACCGAGCGAGACTACATGAGCGTAAGTTTATTAATTAAAAAAGTAAAAGGTTAGGCGAGTTTGATATATTCCGCAACAAAATTACAGTTAGAAAAGAACTGAGATCAATCAAACAAAGTCAAGTTTATTATATTTAATCGTAATGAAGCAAAGAACAACTCTCAAGATAATTACTACGTAACTTGCCACGCCCATTTCATTGTACTTATAGTGTTTGTATGACGTTCTAATATATATAAAAAGAAACTTTAGTTGTTCGCCAATAAACAAAATGAAACGGGCATTCCTCTTAATGCAGAGGGAGAATTCTTGATTGATTATATGAGTTATAAGCTTGATTTAATTCACGCTATAAGCGCATTTTGTCTTCGATAGTTTTCCTACAAATGTTATGGGAGTAGAGAAGGGCAAGCCTAGGCAGACAGGTAGGGGAGGTAAGGGAAGGGAGGGTGGCGCCGTGGCTCGTCGGGGCAAGTCTAGTTGGGTTTCACGATGGGGGGAGGGTGATGACGCAAGATCGAGTGAGTCCTGGCGGGGCCCCCTGGGGTGGGAATCGTGGCAGTCAAGAACGGTCTTGGACCGCGTATAGTTCTTTTTTTGTTAGTGTGTCATTATATGCTAAAATGGATACTTGTTTTATACATCCGCGAACTATGATTTGCGCTGGTCCTAACTCCGCAGGTAAAACAGTGTTTGTACAGAGATTTTTAATGCATCTTCATGTGTTGGCTAATGTGAAGTTTGATAGAATAATATATTATTATAGTGAATGGCAATAAAGTTATAGAGTGGAGAATGAAGAGATTTGATTTCGTGAAGAATTACCGCGGAACGAGGACTATTCGAACGATCCGGAAAAACAAAAATTGTTAATAATAGATGATTTGATGCGCTAGTCAGCGAATAATGGTACAATAATAGATTTGTTTAGTAAGGAAAGTCATCATCGTAACGCATCGGTTATTTACATATGTCAGAATATATTTCACAAAGGGCAGCGCGATATATCGCTGAATGCGAATTATATAGTTTGATTTAAGAATCCTCGGGACCGTGCCTAGATTCAGCATTTGGCTCATCAACTATACCCCGAAGATTCCAAGTTTTTGCAAGAAACTTACTATGATAATACTATAAATCCGTATTCTTATTTAGTTATTGATTTGAAGCAGAATACACCTGAAGAGTTACGTTTCCGTAGTTGTATATTTCCTGATTATGAATATCATTATGTTTATATTCCCAAATATACGTCGAGTCAGTACAGCAAGTTAAATGTTGTGTAAAGAGAAAGTATCGGTTTAGTTATGATCCGAAAATAGCGAAGCAAGCATCTCGTGAGAGTCGAGAATAGAAAGAAGAATAACGCATCGCCTTTAAAAGAAAAATATTTTGTGTTGCTGCAGACATTGAGACATTCTAATAAAGAACAACGACTAGCGTTATTGCGTACTGCCGATGAAAAACTTGTAAAGTACATTTGTGAGTGTGCATTGAACGTATTAAAAGGCGTTGTATGTTTAAACGTCAGCGAAAAAAATAAGCTGAAAAAGTATAAAACAATTTACAAAAGTTACAAAACGAAAAAAAAAATTCTTGGAAGAGTAAAAAGCGCATTATTGTAAAAAAAGGAGGGGGTTTTCTAGGCTTTCTGTTGTCACCTATTATGGATTTTTTTACAAGTACAGAGATTTTCTACAAGTTTAACAGAGATATCTATTTTTTGTCGACGAAAAACGCCGTTTTGACGATAAGAAACATTTAGCAGATGGTAAAAAGTGATGAAAAAGATCAAATAAGCGATGAGTACATTCTTGAAAGTGTGCCGAAATTATACAAAAATAAAACAAATCTTTTATTAAATCATTTGAAAAATAATAGTAACCGGATAAGTTGGAGTGCAACAGGTGTTGTACAAATTGACGGAGAAAAAATAAAAAATTCAAACATAATTGACTTGGTAAATCATGTAGCCAGAGCACGTAAAAATATTAAAGCTGCGGGTCGACAACAGATTGGTGCATTACTTTTTATAACCCAGATTCCGAGGAAGTTCATTGGAAATAGTGAATTTTTTAATTTCAATGTCTCGCAGTGGTTTTGAAAACGGACTTGAAAAAAGTTGGAAAAAAAAGTTGACAAGAAAAAGATAAAGACGATTACGAAGAGGAAATCGAAGATTTTCAAAACAGTAAAAGTGATTCTTCGTTAATAATGGATACAATTGTAGCAAAAAAATAGCAAAACGACGTCAGCAATACAAAAATTAGTTCTCGATCATCTACTCCTATAACTAAACGTTAAAATGAATTATGGTTGAAATGACATAATAATGATCCAAGAAATTGAGAAACAATATTTTGATCCGGGGCATGCGGTTGGTTTTACAGGAGCGAGGAATTTAATAAGTGCGAATAAGAAAAAGATACCAGCATCACGAATCATGGACTGGTTGACAAGACTTATACACTTCACAAACCTATTCAAAAAAATTTCCACGTTTGTACTACGATGTTTTTGGATTGGATCACGTATAGGAAGCTGATCTCATAGTTCTGTCATCTCTGAAGAGTCACAACGATAATTATTCATATTATCTAGTAGTGATTGATGTTTTAAGTAAATATACTTTTGTCGAGCCGTTGCGTGACAAAACCGTAAAATAAGTGACTAAAGCATCTAAACAAATTCTAAATAAAAATAAAAATTGCTGTCCTTATATGTTGCAAAGGAATGCGGGAAAAGAATTTGTTGGTAAAGAATTTCAAATCTTTATGAGTGAAACGGGTATACAATTTCGTGTAGCGCGTAATCCTGATTTAAAAGCCGCAGTTGTGGAATGATTTAACAGAACGCTAAAGGAACGAATGTTTTGCTATTTTACCTATAAAAATACGAAACATTATATTGATGTACTGCAAGCTATAGTTCAGAGTTATAACAATAGTAAACATTCAACGATAAAAATTAAACCTGCTGCCGTGACAGTTTTAGTATGTTTGAATTAGCAGAGAGCGTAACATCTTTGAGAAAGGTTACGAAGAAGGCTGAAGCGAAGAGATATTTAACCTTGAACTTTTCACGATTGTTACTTTCTATCTTTCTTTTCAATATCCAACGTAAGTCAATAATGTTTGGCTTTTGATCTTTGTCTTTCGCTTTTGGTCTGTCCGCCAGACTCCAAACATTGTTTTTATACATTGATTTCAATTCCTCGTTGATTGCCTCTACTCATTTATTTTTGTCTTTCGTAGCTAGGGCTTCAGCATAGGATGTAGGATTACCATTAATTTTTGCAATCAAGGCTTAAATTTGTTCATCTGCTGAAGATTGTTCCTTTTCAACAATAAACTTTTTTGTTCGTCCCCTTTGACGTTTTCCAACTCCCTCCGTTCCTTTATTCGAAGTTTCGTGCATCTTATCTTCATTCGATTGACTTTCGGGCTCAAATTCATCGAACCAATTACGGAGCTTGATTTGTTTTCACTACCAATGACCCAGATCACTGTCAAATCATCATCATGTGTAGAATACAAGCCTGTTTCATCACTCTCCGATCAAGCACCTATAGAATTTTTAGTCGCCGCAGCAGGCGAAGAGTATATAGATTTAGCTCATACTATGATCAAACTAAATGTTCAAATAACACCCCACAACAAGGAAACGGATGCGAGTGTGGCACCTATGAACAATTTCTTGCACCCAATGTTTAGTCAAGTGGACGATTTTTTTAAAAAACGTCCACTTGACTAAACATTTTTTTAAATCAGAAACTTGTGACGCTGTCTAATACACTGTATTCTTATAGGGCGTACATTGAAACTTTATTGAATTACGGACCTGATGCAAAAACTTCGCATCTCTCGACGTCGTTATGGGGAGCGGATACAGCAGGAAAAATGGATAAGAAGTCTGCCACTGATTGTGCGCATAAAGGTCTTTTAAGTCGTCAAAAATATACAAACGACGGAAAAGTCGTTGATCTTTTAGGACATCTGTACATTGACGTATGTAACCAGGATAGACTTCTTTTAAATGGTGTAGAAATGAGAGACCGTTTGATACGTGCAAAGGACGCTTTTTGTTTGATGGATGCCTCCGATAAAAATTATAGTGTACATATAAAAGAAGCTAGTTTACTTAAAGCATTCAGCATGCATAACGGTATACTAGGCGAGTATTTAGATAATGTAATTCTCGGGGAATTACCGAAAAGACTATTCATAGGATTTGGTAATAATGAAGCTTTTAACGGCAAAAGATTATTAAATCCATTCAACTTTTAAAATTTCGGTATTAATTATTCATCACTTTATATCGATGGTCAACAAGTGCCGGGTAAACAGTTAGAGCTAAGCTTCTCTGCAGCTGCGCCTCATTACGTAGACTGTTACCACACTCTTTATTCTGGTATTGGAATACACTTTCCAAATGAGGGAAATGATATCGATAGAACAGAATATCCCGATGGCTTTTGTTTGTTTGCATTCGATCTTACCCCCGACTTGTTTGCTCATTGCGGTACGCATTGGTCCTTAGTCCGTAATAGAAATGTGCGTATCAAAGTGCGTTTCGATAAACCATTAACACACACCGTAAATTGTATCGTTTATGCTAAATGTGACAATATTTTAGAGAGCGATTCTATGCGACAAGTTATTGAAGTGATAACTTCTTATGGGACGGAGTGAATTGGTTGGAATGCGTTACGGCGTAGTTATGTCTGGCTATCCCCACCCTGCCGTCTCTTGCCTTCTCTCTCGCACGCATACGGCGACTCAGCGGAGACATCCCCACCCTGCGGTCTCTTGCTTACTCTCTCTCACGCATACGGCGGCTCATCGGAGACATCCCCACTCTGCGCGCGCTTTCTTCTCTCTCTACTTGCACGTGTTCTCTCTCTCTCGCTCTCTCTCACTCGCTCGCGTCTACATGCCCTTTCTCTTTCGCATACTGTATATCGACGGCTGACTGGAAGATCACCGTATCTCAGCCGCGGCTTCGAGAACGCCGTATCCCGGCGGTGGCTTCGGGATCGCCGTATCTCAGCCAAGGCTTCGGAAACGCCGTATCTCGGACGCGATTTTTTTTCCTCAAATTTTGTAGTGGCAGCACTGCGCAAATTTTAAATATGACGTAAAAATTTTTAAAATTTGCGTCAAAAATTCTGAAAAAAATCAGAATTACTTATTTGATTTATTATTTGACATTAACTACACTGTAAGTATAGATAATGTAGAAATTCGAGTAGAAAAACAGCAGAGGTTTTTGTTTCATTTTACGAAACACGTAAAATTTATGGAAGAATAATATTTACTTAAAATGTATAGCGAGGTGGAAAGAAGTAAAAAATACGAGTACAACGAAGAGTTTTAATTTTTTTCTGTTGAATTAGTAAAATATTAAATTTAAATTATCTAGGGGGTTTCCTCTGATCCGATCCGGTCGTGGAAGGAATCAGGTTTTCCTAAAGAAATCTTGGATATTATTGACAAAATTGGTTATAAAGATCTCACGCCTATTCAACGACAGGCCATTCCAATCGGTTTACAAAATCGCGATATTATCGGTGTAAAATGAAAAGTTTTTCTACTCGAATTTCTACATTATCTATACTTACAGTGTAGTTAATGTCAAATAATAAATCAAATAAGTCATTCTGATTTTTTTCAGAATTTTTGACGCAAATTTTAAAAATTTTTACGTCATATTTAACGCCACTACAAAATTTGAGGAAAAAAATCGCGTCCGAGATACGGCGTTTCCGAAGCTGCGGCTCAGATACGGCGTTTCCGAAGCCTCGGCTGAGATACGGCGATCCCGAAGCCACCGTCGGGATACGGCGTTCTCGAAGCCGAAGCTGAGATACGGTGATCTTCCAGTCAGCCGTCGATATGCTCCACTACAGACGCTCTCTATCTCTCCCTTTCTTTCCTCGACACTTTTCTCTTAGCGCGCGTGCACAGTAAACATAACATCTACATTAGTAAAACTTTTGAAGTGAACATTGTGTTATTAAATTGTGTTAGTAAACAGATAGTTATTTTGATTTTTCAATTACCGAGTGTGATATTTACGTGTATATTGATAATCATATTGTTGTGTTAAATACCAGCCAGTCAACTTAAACTGTTAAATAATGATAAATATTGTACATAAAATATATATTTTGCGTACACATCATGCATTAAACAAGTTCTATATTTGATAGTTTCTATAAATATCATATGAAGTTATCACTTCTGTCGGGCGTCCCGTGACGCACACGTTTTTTTTAGATTACAATTCATAAGATGTGCATAACAGTAAGAACGAACGAATCACAGAACTCTGCCTCCTCCCTCTTTTTCGTTAAAGTTCTGCATTATGTGCAGGAGTGAAAGAGGGAGAAACCGTAAAGAAGGGAGAGGGTTTGCCTATATAACCTCTCCGGATTTTGAGGGCTGTTAGTTCATCTCTAGTATTTGAGAAAGAAACAGTCGATAGCTACAATGGATTTTGTCATTGATATCCAAGCTTTTCACGATAAAGAAGGGTTATTTTTACCGAAGAAGATTGCTGTAATTGCAGTTGACTGTAATTTTATTGCTCATCGGATTTTGAAACCACCGTGTGATTACAACGAATTACCCAAGGGAATAATTTCGACTAATTCTTATCTTTCGTGTTATCATCACGGTATAGAATGGTACGATGGTGAGGCCGCATTGGAGGTTATTTATCCGTCGTTACGCTATATTGCCAGAGAAGCACACACAATTTACACACGTGGATACCAGAAAGCTAATCTACTAGAGCGTATTTTGTGAAGACAGATTACAAACCTTGAAGAATACAGCTGTCCATCCTTTAGAAACTTATCCAGTGTGAACGATCATATTTGCATGTATCACGGAGGAAAATCTGAACACCTTCCATGTGCATTTACTTACACATTCAAAGTGCGCCCATGGTTGAGAAAGACCTTATACGCCGTAATCGACATGAACGAGCCGAGAAAAAAGAAGTGTCCAATTGAAAAACCTCCTCTAAGAGCACTTGTGGATGGTGCTACACCGTCGTCGTCGTCGTCGTCGTCGTCGTCGTCATCAGGGTCGTCTGTAGCACCTCGTAAAATCAGTGTCAACAACAACATCAGCAAAATTACTACTTCATTTACTGCCACACCTGCCGAGGTTGTCGAATCTTGTTTTGCTGTCAATGTTGAAGAAGAAGCCGCTGCTACTTCTGATAGTCGTGCTCGTGGTACCGGTGATAGTGGTAGTGAGGCAAACAGAAAAAAAAGAGAGGGAGAAGTAGAAGAAAAGCCCTATTACTCGAAACCTTACGATGAACTCACTACAGATTCAGCAGGCACTGAGATGCATATCAGGACAGACCGGCAGAGTCTTCCCGGCGTGTGGACGAGACCAATCGCTATTATTTCGAATACTTAAGAACATCATCTACCTGGTGCTCACTGGATAGCAATTTTTGTCAACCAAAACGGTCATGGCGTTTATTTCGACTCCTACGGTATACAATCAACCGTGTCGTATCACCTTGACGGATTGCGACGAAATTGTACACTATTCACGTGGTCTACAAGTCGGTTGCAGAGTTTCGATTCCGACGTGTGCGGCAATTATTGTGTGGATTTTTTGTATTTTATGTGTCGCTATAATTCAGCTATGGATTTTTCTAAACTTTTTTGTGGCGACACAAAGAGTAATGACAAATTCTGCATGGTAAATTTCCGAAAAATTATGAAAAGTATGAAAAAGAAAAAATTTAAAAGTATATCAAACTCATGTTCAATTTATTCAATCTTGTAAATCCGAATCTTGTAAGAAAAAGAAAAGAATCTGACTTTTGTTAATTTACATTACTACGTGTTCAAAATTTATGAATGAATTATATAACCGCATTTATTTTAGATTGAAGAATTTCTCATGCATTATGTATATTTTTGTTTAACAATCAACCGATTGAATAAATTCTTTTTAAAAGAAAACATTGTAGTTGTGTTTCTTTTTACGTGAAATACGTATGTTTATTTATTTCCTCCTCCTCCGTCTTAAATGTTATTAATATTCTTGTAAAGAAAAAGGTTAAAAAACAAAAAGAGAAAAACAACTTTGATAGATTTTTCGTTTACTTTTATTATTATTATTTTTATATGAAATTTATATATTATTAACGCAAAGTATCTGATGGACAGATTGGATGATGCATTCCGGTGAGATCATTCATGGCTGTGTCAAATACGACAATCATTGGATTCACATGAACCTTATCTCCACCTTCCTTGCGCACACTGCTTAGAAATACGTAAGCTGCATTATCGAATAATCCTTTTTGTGCAAAAACGCATTTTAGAATACAGTTTACGGTGACCATAAGAAATATTTCAGCAGAACGAGGTGACCAGTGGAGACCATTTGTCGATATGGGCATGACGAAACCAAGTCCAGCTAAATTTGCTCGCGGAAGTGAGGCAAGTAATCGGGCTTCTAGAAGATAAATGACATTTTCCTTGTTTGACTCAATCAGAGTCACACATGTACTATTATCTATTAGTCACCTTCGTTGCGAGCATCCTTCTTCTGTTACTCCTTGTAACCATCTTCCGATTATTTTCACTGCAATTATCGTGTTTCCCTTAAATAAAGAAAAATTTCTGTCAGTATATTATCGTAAAAAATAAATTTTGATTCCTCAATCTTTTTCTTCTTCTTTTTCTTACCTTTAACTCGTGGAGTTTTTCCTTGTGTAACACTGGTGAATCAGATTTTTCCATTGAAATTGTAAAACTCTCTTTACAAAAATATAACAACGGCTGTGCACTATAATAATTTAACATTTCTGCGTCCAATTTCACGAAAGCGGCATCTTTTTTTTTTTAATTGTATATGGAAACAAGATGGTGTTTGAAACGCAGACACTCTCACTTCATGAACTGTATGTATCAAAGGATCCATGTCCCGTGCAAGAACTAGACGATCAGGATTCATGATGCAGGAGTTGCTACCTATACAAACTGTCTACGTATGACAGATTTTACTAGAGCAAAAAGAAAATTAGGTTTCTCCCTCCTCTCTCTCTCTCCCTCCCTCTCTCCCTCCCTCTCTCTCTCTCTCTCTCTCTATCTGTCGTGGATCATTTGACTGATTATTTTGCCAACCCGTATATGGGATGTGGGTGGAAATACTTAGCGTGTTTTCCTCTGTCGTGTGAGGCTGCCGTGTTTTTTGAATACTAGAAATCGGAATTGAAGGTGACTGAATTTCGTAATTTGAGAGCGGTATGCCGTGCGAAAAATGTTTTTGTATGGTGCCCGTATTATGCGCTTAGGTGGCATATTGTTGTAGTATATTAGTGATTGTGTTAGTATTCGGAAATGTAAAAGCACTTCCCTGATGTACTGATGTAGTATGTGTGGTGGCTAAATTCGGAGACCTAATTGCATTTGAAGTTATGATAGGTGTGGTAAATTGCGGCTCGCTTTTAATGGTTTTTGTAAATTACGGTGAGTTTAATAAGAAGTTTCTTTTGCCGCGGATTCATATTTTTGCGCGAACTGATCCCATTTTGTTTTTATCATTGGTTTCTGTGTGGGTGGTTCCGATTGCGTATGATCCGGATAAACACCTGCAACCGAGGAGGGACGAGAAGTGGCTGTGCGACAGATAAACTCTGCCGCATCTTCCAGGTCTAAGAGCGATATTATTTTTTTAACTAAGGGATCTTGTTCATTTATAAAATTTCACGGGTCAAGGTCATTTACGCTATTATAACGTGACGGTACTGTGCTTTACAAGGTGATTTCTTATTTTTATTTAAATTGAAAATTCCCGAAAATGTCATGTTGTGTGTTTGACTGTATTAAACAAAAATTATGTAAATTATTTGTTTCTTATTTAAACAATCCCGAAATATTTTACCCTCAACACTGCTGGACCAAATACTGATTGTTCTTATTTAGTTCGCTTGTTGCAAAATTTTATAATTTGTCAAATTTTGTCCCTAATTCTATCTGAAATTCAGAGCGTTCAAACAAGCAGTCTGTTAATAGTGCCGTTTCTCTTTGACTAAATTCGTGTGGAAAAGACAGCTTATCAATCTTTTTGTAAACAGTTCTTAACTCCTCTAAGAGTTGATTTTTCTGTTGTATTAGCTTTTGCAAGTATGCTTTTTTTCCGCTATGTTTATTTTTGTTCTTATTTATACTACAAGTCTCGCCACTCATTGAATAAAAAATACACTTGTGCGCGGTCAGAATAATCTGACTTAAGCATATCGAAGGATAGGCCACAATTAATTTAGCCCAGGAGTGATGACCGCTAAAACAGCGCACAGTGGGCAGAAAAAAAAACATTTTTGGACAAAAATCACCTGACAACGCAATTTTCATTCGATCGCAATGATTCTTTTTTTAAAATGATAAGGATACCATATAATATATGATACAGGTGCGGAAATTACGGTACCTAAGCCAAATCCAAATGCCATGCACCCCAACCCTATTCAACGCTTATTACACATTATGCGCAACAAGTATTTCCATTATAATCATCATAAAACACTTAATACGAAGAAGATTAAACCGAAAAACCAGAAGACCCATAAACCCAATAACCCCATAACCTTTTGACACAAAACCCTTGTACCCCACAACCCTTGTTGAACCCCAAAACCGTTGAACCTCAAAATCCCAAAATCGCTGAACCCGAAAACCCTTGAACACCAAAACTCTTGAACTCCAAATCCGTTGAACCTCAAATCCGTTGTACTCCAAGTCCGTTGTACCCCAAATCCGTTGTACCCCAAAACCCTTGAATCCCACAACTCTTGAACCTCAAAACCATTGAACCCCAAAATCCTTGAATCCCACAACTCTCGTTGTATCCCAAAACCTTGGCAATTTATCATTTTAAAAAAAGAATCATTGCGATCGAGTGAAAATTGTGTTGTCAGGCGATTTTTGTCCAAAAATGTTTTTTTTTCTGCCCACTGTGCAGCGGATCGAGAGAAGGCCGCTATAAAGCAGACCGTTAGGTGGTGAGAGATGACCGTTAAAAACAGCAGATCGAGGAATAAGCCGCTACTAAGCAGGCTTGAAGATGGGATAGTGATAATTTTTTTTTTTTTTTTGTTAAAAAATTTATTGTTAAATTTGTTGTTATTTATTGTTCATGCGCAATCCGATTTTCCGGGACACAGTGTTATATATATATATATATATATGTGGGATTCTAACCACTGGATAGGGAAAATAACTGAGGTGGAACACTGATATATTGTAAATGATATATATTGAAGAATACTATGATTGAGTAAAAATACAATAGTCTAAGTCTCGCACTCTGCACACTATGGGACGGGCTGCGTCGTCACGCTGCCAGGTCTCCCATAAGACTGCTGGTCTGCGGGTGTCGCAGCCGCCCCTACGCTTCCGCTCCGCTTACTCCCACTCTCACGCTCTCTCTCTCTCTCTCTCTCTCTCTCTCTCTCTCTCTCTCTCTCTC
>QLSS01000574.1:0-54940 GCA_024372645.1 Trichomalopsis sarcophagae | reverse complement strand
CAGAATGTTCGATTAGGGACAAAAAATACTGAGACAATATTATCCCAGCATTGCGAGAATCCAGAATGTTCGATTGAGAACAAAAAATACTGAGACAATATTATCCCAAAATTGCGGTAAATACAGAATGTTCGATAAGGGAAAAAAATAATGAGACAATATTATCCCAGCATTGCGGTAAATACAAAATGTTCGATTCGGGACAAAAAATACTGAGGCAATATTATCCCAACATTGCCAAAAATCCAGAATTTATTTTGATCCCCACGAAAAAATATTGGCACAATATTATCCCAACATTGCGAAATAGCCTATACAAAATTTTCATCCGAAATGGAAAAACGGAAATCACGGTTGAATAGAATATTCCTCCAATGTTACCAAAACGATAACTAACTATTATGCAATATATTATTCAACCTGACGAATCTGGAATTCAATATTGAGGCAATATTCCAGAAAGATTGGGTGCTATATGGGCTTTCTCACTACCGTTACCTTCTGATACTTAAGTAAGAAATAAAAATGAAGTATGTTCGAACTCTTCCGAGATATCTATTGGATTTTCAAACATAAAACGAGCACTGATCGTAGCAGTTTCTTAATATTTCGTCATTCTTTTTTTTCCACCATCGGTAACTTCAATGTTTACAATCTTGGTCGATAACGTTTCCTGCATGTACCGACAGCGATGGCCAAAAAGCTCTTTGTCGCGTATAACGTATAGTTTTCTCCAAAACTATAAAGTTCGTAACATAAAATTAATGTTTTATTAAGTTTTAACAGTTGACGCTTTAGAAAATGCCTAACAGGCGTAAAGGAGCGACGCCTACAAGTAGTAGACATATTAGGCGGCTAGCTACTGAACAAGTGAATCGAGAGATTGAAAACATATTACCTGGACGCCCCGCCAATGATGATGATTCTAGTTTTGCCGATGATGATCATATGCCGTGTACATCAAATGAATTTTCAAGTGTTGATAGCATTGTTAGCATTGTTGCTGATGATTATGAAATGATGTGTACATCTAATGAACGGCACGAATTATCTGAATCTTCTGTAGCGGATGCAAGGACAGAAATACTTGATATAGATTGTAATATAAATATAGAAAATAAACAGACGACAGACGATGTAACAGAAACTGCTGGCGATGAAAAAGAAAGCATTGACTATTTAATGAGTGATGATGATGTAGCAAGCAATTTGTCTGACTATAGTTATCGATATAGCGATAGCGATGCTGAAAGTATTCCAGACATAGAACACTTACTAGGTATTGATTACGAAAATAAAGATTTCGAAAACGATCTTAGATTTTGGGCGCAGGAATTCTCAGTAAGCCATGCTGCTTTAAGAAAACTTTTGCTTTTAATAAATAAACATACTGACCGTAATCTTCCTAAGGATCCCCGCACTTTGTTAGGAACGCCAAAATCTTCAGATGTAAAAAATATGGATGGTGGGGAATATTGCCATGTTGGATTAGAGAACGCTGTGAGAAAGATTATCGAAAATAAACTTGCAGTAGGTCAAATTTTTCAAACTACAAATCTGTTAATTAACATTGATGGTGCTCCGATCACAGGAAAATCTTCGTCTAAGAGTATCTGGTCAATCTTATGTAAAGATCGTGATTTTCACGGTGTGTATGTTGTTGGTATATACTACGGCACAGAGAAGCCTGCAGATGCAAATAATTTTCTCCAACGTTTTACCGATGAAGCTAAGTTACTTTTTGAAAACGGTTATACATACAACAACAAAAAATTCAATGTGAAGATTGATGGATTTATTTTTGATGCGCCTGCCAAAGCTTTCGTACTTAATACGAAATATCCCAGTGGATACAGTAGTTGCTCAAAATGTATTGTGGAAGGCGAGTATTTCAGATCAGTTTGTTTTCCGATTACTGATTTGAAGAGTCTGCATGAATATTGCCATGAACTGTTAAGGACTGATACTAAGTTCAAAAATTTAGAATATCTTGATGATTATCAAAAAGCACCTACTGTACTAAAGGATTTACCAGGAATTGGATTAGTCTCAAACGTTCCATTAGATTCCATGCACCTTATTTATTTAGGTGCAATGAGACAATTAATACGGCATTGGCTTGGTAGCAAAGGACGACGTAACAAATATTATAAATTATCGCAGGCTGAAATAACTACTGTATCTGATAGATTGGAGAGACTCAGTTTTACGCTGCCTTCCGATTTTAATAGACGTTGTAGATCCTTAGCTTATTGGAAAATTTGGAAGGCCATCGAATTTAGGCATTTTTTACTGTATTTTGGAGCAGCAATTCTAAAGGATATTTTAAAAAAAGACATTTACGAAAACTTTTTACTATTGCATGTTAGTGTTTTAATTCTTACGAATAAAAATTTGGTACAAAATAATCCTATATGCTGAATCACTACTTGTACATTTTATTCATACTTTTCAAGATATTTATGGTTATGATAATGTCACGCACAATATCCATAATTTACTACATGTAGCCAAAGATGTTAAAAAATATGGTCCTTTAGAATCATTCAGTGCGTTTCCATTCGAAAATTACATGTGTTCATTAAAAAAACTAGTAAGAAAGGGTGAAAAACCATTGCAACAAATTACAAGAAGGCTTACTGAGTATGAATCCATAGTCGATATACGACAGCAAGAGAATGTGCAGAAAATTGAATTCTGTGCTAGTAAAACTCATTACAATGGAAATTTAGCAGGAAACCGCAAATATTGCTCTCAGTATAAAATCCTGTCAAATAACATCATCAATATAAACGTAGCCGATACTAGAAATAACTGTGTTATGCTTAAGGATAATACTATTGTTAATGTTGTTAATATTGCAAAAAGTAATGGAAGTTTGTATTTGATAGGTAGGCGTTGTGTAAAACAAAAAGATTTATTTACTTTAGGAAAATTTCATAGTGGTACTGTAAGCGTTAATTTAGTCGTCGAATCTACTTTCTTGGAAGATTGGAATTGTAGCATGATTATAGCAAAAGTATTTAAAATTAGCTGCGCGACAGGATTTATAATATATCCTTTATTGCACACGTTCGTATAGTAAAAATAAAAATTAGCTCTTCATACCAATGATTTCGAAATTATGTTTTTCTGATAATTTTTGCATTTGAAAAATGTTAAAATTTCAAGTAGTGTCTGCAATTTATCTACCAAGTTTTTATTTTATAATTTTTTTTTCATATATAAAACGCTCTATTAATAAATTAATAATTAATTACAAATGAACACTTTTCTATCTTTATTTCAAAACATGATAAAAACAGCGAGTTTTATTCGATAATACAATGTAAGATACAAATATAATCGCCTTATGCACATCAGCCATCTATTTATTTGCGTTAAATATAATATCAGTACAAAGTTATTAAGAATGACGGATTATAAGATTTAATGTATCACATAATCACATGATTTCGACTTCGCGTTTTCAGTGAAAAATTAGTAGAATGTTGTATAAAACATATTTGAATTATTATAAATAACAAAGTTTACTGACAGTTTGTCGATAGATAGTTATATCTTTATACATTCTAACATCATAAAATGTACTTCATCGATGTATTTCAATACCGTCGTATTCTATTTAAGTTGGTTCCTTTTTTACGCACGATTTTCGCGTTCTTTAATTACCCAAGAATTGAATTGATTTATTTATTAATTTTGCAATTGCATATTTTATTTATTAACTCGTCTTCTCCTCAAACTCCACACTAGGTCTAAAAATACTTTTCGGAGGATCAAAAATAGTACATAAAATCATATTTCTCGCATTTTCTTTTGAAAATAATTTTTTATGAGTTCCACTTTTTAAATTAGGAAGTACACACCAATTTATAGTATTTCCCTGCAATATTGCAAGACAAAATTAGAGAATCATTGATTTTATAACATTTCACTAGATTAGTCTTTTATATTAAAGATAGTAAATATGTGTCTTTATTCTCCATTACAGTCTAAATAGACAATTGTAATAAAATGTATTTATTTATTTATTTAGTTGAATACTACTGAACAAACATGAGGAAATACTCAATCATTGAAGACGAAAATTTCGAACTAAGAGTGGTGCCATCAAAATGGCTGTCTGCTGACAAAAAAAAGCTATCATTTCCACCGTACAAAGACTCAGGGAAATTTCAAAAAGCGGTAATTAATGATACAGACGTTGGAGATGATTGGGCAGATGTCGAAATCACCCGCTTCATAAAATCAAAAGGTATATTATCATTTAAATATAACGGCTGATTTTTCCGAATTTTTCATAAATTTAGGTTTAAAAATTTATTCGCTGCCTTTTTGAGAATTGAAATTTATCCAAATTTTTGCGAAACCATAAAAATGCGAAAATAAGGTGCCAAATGTATTCCTTATTAGTTCCGTCCATGCTTACTAATATTTTTGAAAGGTTATATTGTCTATTAACATTAACTTAATTAATTAACATTATTAAAAACGCAAAATTTATTAGTATGCTGCCATATTTACGTGTTACCATCTGAATTTAGAATTTTCCAAGATATATTAATGAAAGATTCCATGAATATTACAATAAATATTTTGGTGGAAAGTTTTAGAAATAATTCTAAGCAATATTCCGTGAAACATGTGTGAAAAATTTCATGACTAAATCAAGAAATATAAAGAGAAACCATTTTAGAATATTCCAAGAAATATTAATAGAAGATTCCATAAATATTTCAGTAAATCTTTCGGTGAAAGATTTTAGAAATAGTAATGTGCAATACTTTGCTGAATATGTTTGGAAACTTCTATGAATAGTTCGAAAAAAATGAAAGATTTTAGAAACAGTTTTATGCAATATTTTGCAGAATATGTTTGGAAACTTCCATTAATAATCTGAGAAATATTCCAAAAACTTATTTGAAATATTCCAATGGAATATTTTAGGAAGATTCCCAAAATATTCCATGATATTCGTATAAATTTTGTCTTTCACAAAATGTTACTAAAATATTTCTTAAAGATTCCACTGGAATATTTTGAAATATTCCACTGCAATCTTTCATGCTATGTAAGAGGGCATCCTACTTCTGAATTTGGCGTATTTAATAAAAATATTATTGCAAGTAAATTACGTAATTAATCGCGTGGTTAATTGCGCGATTGATTGCATAATTTATCACGTAATTAATCGTGTGATTTCTCCAAAAATATCATACAATATCGTTTTTTTAGATGATTACAAGGAGTGTGTAGAAGCAATAAAGAGAAATACTACTGATTTGCCAAGTTACCCTGAAAAACTTAAATCCTCGCGGTCTATTAGAGCAAAACGTAAGACCGTACCTGATGAAACTAATGAAAGTGCAACAGCAAAAAAACCTAAGGGTAAAGCAAATGTTTCAAGGTCGATAAACGAATTTTTTGATGTTGATGATGAAACATCGCTTGAAGAAGAAAGCACTACTATGGAAAAAAACAACCGAAATAAGGGTTTCGATGATGAGATTGATAATTCATCTGCTGCTAGTTCTCAGGAAGATAATGAAGTTGATCCGTTAGCGTTGATAGAAGTTCCAGAAACTCTTGGAATTGATGTTGAAACTTGTCAGACGTCAGAAGGTATAGTTTTCTTTCATTTTAAATGCACGTATTTTGTCACCTGAATATCCATATTAAACAAACTGTAGATTGACATTATAATATTTATACATAAACGGCAATTTTATTGTAATTTGTTTTTATTATTTGTTATAATCTAATTTTTTTTATTTGTTACTTTTGACACCTAAATACTGTACACTAAAATACCCTACATAAAGTTATTTTCCTACACTAACAAAGTCTACACAGATATGTTCTGCACAAAAATTCTGTACACTAATTTTTAATACACATGTTCTATTGTAGATGATTTGCCACTAGTAAATGCTAAAAATAGAGCACCACTTGGTGAAACTGCTGGTAATTCTCAATCATTAATTTCTTCTAAAAATCAGCGTAACTCTCGTACAGCATCGCCAAACTTATCTGACAAGGAAAAGACGGCAGAAGAGAAGAAGGAAAATTCGAAGGAAAAGACAAAGGAAAAGGCAAAAGCAAACACGTCAGGAACGAATAATGCTGCAACGATCAGTATAGAATTTGAAAGTCCTGAAGAAGGGCTAAAAATATGTATTGGTAAGTTTCCATTTAATAATTGTATTTATGATTTTATTTAATATCCATTAATTATGCAAAGACCATTATATCTAAATTTTATCAACATCATCTCCGCAAAGCATACTGAACGTTTTGTTCTGACTAAATATAAATATTTATATTTATTTATAAATATTTGATGTTATTATACTGTTAAGGTGCGTATTCATCCAGCGAATAACGAATATTTACTAAAGTTAATTATATAGCATTATTACTGAAATGTAGTGGTCGCGAATAATTTTTGAAGGGTGATTCTTCAAAATTTAATTAAATATTTTAGTATAGTATAATGGCGCTAATTTTAGTGGAACTGAATAACCCAATAGTAGTTAACAACAACTTTTAAATAAGACAAAAACGAAAGTTACTTGCTACTCGCTAAGAATTATTCCCTACATGACAACGCACCTTCAATGCTTACAATTAATGTTTGCTACAATTTCTCTTTAGAAAATCATTATCATAAGTGTATTTATGATATAACTTTATTTTGATAGGAATGCTTCAAAATGTAACCACAAAATTAGGAGAAGTTTTAACAAAACAAACCAATCTTGAAAGTAGACTAAGCACAATCGAAGAGCTCTTGAGATCAGGTGGCACAAGTACTGCTTCTAGTACAGCTGGACAAGCGTTATTAAAAAGTATGGCGAAGTATTTTCCTGTGGATGGTATTGATAAGAAATTGGAAACTGTCGAATCAATGTTACGAAAGGATAAACGTTTTTTTAACGCTGCTGTAAGTTTATTATTTAATATATTTTTTATTGTTATAATGACAGAGTGTAAGAGAAATTGGCTGCGTTCAACGTCATTTAATTTATTTTTCCATTTAAAAAATGCATGATATTACCTTATTTTCCTACTTTTTACACAGACAAGTAATCATATACTTCACGCACTATGATCAAAACTTTACCCTTATAACAGTAAGGGAAAAAAATTAGGAGATAGCAGAAAATACTCGAAATTTAACATACATTTTTTTTCACCCTTGACCCTGATAACAATAATGTTATAAGATAAGTTTATAAGCACCACAAAAAAAACAGAAAAAATTCTGATATGAACGAGTAACAAGGCGTAAAATTCAGCAGACTCTTATGATCGCACATCAATCACCCAAATGTTTCTCTAAAATATTCTATGAAATTTTTATTAAATATTTCATGGCAACTTTTTCAAATATTATGAATTCTAGTGATAGTACCGAAAGGTTTCAAAAATTGTTCGTACAGGAACTGTCGTTTATTTTATTATTAGTAATTCACTAGACTTTTAACTTACAAAATTATAAAACATTTTTCATCACACCGCGCATGAAGTTCGTACTTTATCCCTGCCGAGTCGGCACTAAAGAGCTGCGTGTACGCCCTACCCCCACTCTAATCCCCCAGCGCGTAACGGAGTACAGGCAGCCCTCTTTCCCTTTTCGGCGGGGATCGAGTACCAACTTTATCGAAGGCACCGCGGGAGTAAGGAAAGCAACTATGCACTGCCTAATGCCACTCTCGCTTGGCTCGGGCGATAACAACACCAAGTGCGCACTTTGCCTATTTTACTCCCTAGGCGCATAATGTACTATATATTCATTTCTTTTTTTCAGTTTTTCATTACCCCTGCTATTTCCATGATGTGAAAGTTATGCTTGATTGAATGCATGATTGTTTAAATTAAAAAGTAATAAAATATAATTTTTGTTATATATTTGATTTAAGGTTGTAGAGAGATCTGCTATATATCGACCATTGAGATGTTGCGTTCATGCATCTTTGGCTAATGGCAACTACTTTCCGATTCCTGATGATTTTGCAGCGCAATTATATAATTTTGTATTTTACTTCAATAAGGTATAATAACCTAAGCTATAAAGGTGGGAGATATACGATGTTCACACTCATCGATTTAGCTAACATCTACAAAAATATGAAGGAAATATTTTTTTCGTATAATGGATGCTACGTGTCAACTTTTTACTTCACTAAATTGGAACATTATGGTACAACTGTCGTATATGGTATTTTCTGGTAGGGCGAGTTTAGCGCGCTCGCTGCGCTCGGGCGCTTACGTCGTGCCATCAAATATCACATACAACACGAGTATCGTACAATATTTTATACCATCGTCTGTCTTAAATCCCCCAAGACACGCTTTTCTGTACCATATAAGCAGTTTTTTATAACACCGTGAGGTTTGCACTCGAGAGTAGCAAGGGTGATAAGCACGGTGCCAGAAAGGACTACTTACGACACAGAAAAAGCGTATCTTTAATGCCGATTTAAGTTACGCATGCTATAATAGTACACTATAATACAAGTGTCGTCTGCACCACTTTCTAGCACGGTGAGTTATAAGCGCCCAGCGCAGTGAGGGCGTTTTACTCGCCGTGCTAGACAATGCCACACAACACGCGTATCGTACAATATTTTATGATTTTTAATAATATATATTTTATAGCATCGAATGCCATAAATCCGCCAAGACACGCTTTTCCGTGTCATATAAACAAGTTTAGCTTGTGTAACCGGCTTACTCGTCCCGGGTTCGTCGGAAGGACGCGACAAGGGAACGGAATAAACACTCATGCATTCGTGTCTAATAAAGAGATGGTTATATTATGTGCTATTATCATTACAAAGAGATTTCGCGTTGCGAGAGGACGTGTTCGCACCCGCGGTACGCACTGGAGACGAGCCGATGACTCGGTGGCACCGAGCCTCGGCCTCGGCGTCTACAGCGGATTCGGTTATTCTTAAATCACGCGATACTTATGATATGCCGGACTTACGACATTTGACGCGCGCGTGGAACACTCGGCCGCTGCGTGTCCGTCGGCTGCTGACGGGGAAGGTCCTCGTAGTACTGGAGGACGATGTGGTTTTACATTGACATGTATATCTGAATTTAAAATAATTCTGTGTTCGGTTAATAAAGTTGCAGGTAGATCTTCGTCGGGCAACTGAAAGACGTCTGAGTATGATTCACAGATACCTTTTAATCTAGTGTATTGTTCACCTGAATATGTATTTAATTTAATTAAATCTTTAATAATCGCAATACGTTCGGAACCTTGCACATTCAAAGTGGGAGAGTTAGAATAAATATGTAAATCAGTGTGAAAAATAAAATTATTATTGCCAATCGTAATAAGTTCATTATCAAAATCGTTTTCAAAAATTCTTTCGTTTATAAAATTATTCAAAATGTGTAAATTAATTTCTTTAGATTCTTGAAATTCGATATTTATTGCTTTTGTGAAGTTAAATACGTATTCTGCCTCGTCGAATAAACTTTCAAATAAAAAGGCATCGTCGATATAAGTGTCAGCTTGTGTACGTAGTGTCGGTCATGCATGGGTCGTCTTGTATATCGGACTTGTCACGTTCTGGATTAATCTCATCGAAACTGTTTAGAAATTCAACGATCGACGGCGTCGGCTCACTCGACACTAGACCTATGAAGTCTTTCTCATCATACTCTCTCTCAATATGTTTCGTCTTTCTGTTGTATTTATAGACCGTGTTTGCCTTATCGCGTTCCGGATTAATCTCATCAATTGAAGCATTTTTTATTAAATCAAAATTTTGTGAATCTGTCTTTTTATTTTCATTAGTGATATCGTTAAATATTGGAAGTTGGTCGTCTTGAATTTGACGAATTACTTCATTTTTACAAGTTTGTTGATTAGTCACCATGCAATTTGCGTCAGAAATATAATTATTTAAGTCAGTTGAAACACCAAGATCTGAATCAGTATATTTGCGATTACAGATCGCATCAATAATTATTTCGTTATCATGCGCATTTAATAAAGAAGTGTCTGAAAATGCGACACACGTATCAAATAAATAAGTGGTGTCTGCTTCAACCGACGACTGTGTGCACACGAATATAAATCGCGGATGTATCTAAACTCGACACACGCAAAACACACAAAGCCTCCTTACAAAATTATTATCAATTGACTTTGAAATATTACATATATTGTCACAATAAATTGCCACATGATTACACGGCTGTTCATGAATTTCAGCCTGAACCGTAATAGTATTCACACAATGATTTTGCGAAACAGATTTCGCGATATCAGAAATATTTTTAACTTTATTATTAATTTCAATAGATTTTTCAGAAATCGAAGGCACTGTGATTTCATTCCTATATAGTTATTTCGACAATACTACCCCCCGCCCCCACCTCTTTGCCCCCCTCCCACAAAATAACGTTAAAATCGTTCATTTTTATTGTTATTCTTAAAAGTTTGTATACAAAAAGAGAATCGAGAGTTTGGAAGAAAAGTTAACAGAGACAGGTAAGCAAGAAAGAAAGAAAAGAGAGTCACACACACATAAGCACAAACACTAAAAGATAAAGAAAGTGAATGAGAATAAATAAAAGAAAAATATATAAAAATATAATGTATAACTAATTATAACGGTAAGAGTTAAAATGAATACTATATTATTAAAGTGTATTATTTACCTTTTAAGAAAGGGAACATCAAGATTAAGTAATGTTTTCAAATCCTCGTATGCTAGTTCATATTTCTTCATCTGTTGCAGGATATCCGCTCTTGTAATCAAAGTTATTGGTAATGTATAACCATTATCTATAACCTTACATGAGCCTGTAATAAAAATTACAAGACATAAATAAAATGAAACAAAATCTTCTACATATTGTTAAAATTCTCTATTAAAGAAAACAATAAATAACCTTCTATAAAGATTCCTGTATTTCGTTAAAATGTTTTGTAAAGATTAATATTTAAACATAGATTGTAATCTTTGCATATCAACGCGTAGATTCATCTCAGAAATATGATTATCTAATAATAAGTTTTTATTATTAGAACATTTATTCATCAACAATAAAAACCGCTGCCAATTCTTTCGCACGTAGCTTGCTCCAACAAAATTTATAGTTCCAATTGTAACGAGTTGAACACTAAAGCCAGTATGAGTACCGCTGCGCCGCGCCGAAACAGAGTAGAGTAGCGTGCGCGATAATAAACACGTGCGAATTCAGCAATAGGCGCGAAAGAGATAAAGAGAGAGAGAGAGAGAGAGAGAGAGAGAGAGAGAGAGAGAGAGCGAGCGCGCCGGCTAATCCTTCAGGTGCGAGATCAGGTAGCTCTCGGCCTTCGGAAGGTAAACACGCGACTTCGCTTGTAGAAATCCAAAAGCTTCGTGAGATCGTGTACAACTAATTAGCAACTAATTAGCAACTAAATACCCAGTAGGTAGAAGTGTGCGTCGTGACATTGGTCTGCTAGCTTAATATACGTGAGGATCTCGGTTCAAGCCCAGGGTCCGTCACTTTTTCGTTGCACTCTTGACTCGTAACAACAGTATATTGATGATTTTCAAAATACTTCAATTTTAATTATTTTACCAAAGAGTAAATAAATCTATAGATATAGATATAGACAAGAGAAGCACTTGTAACAATATAAAATCATATAATTTTTGAAAAAATTTTAACCTTATAATATTTTAAATACCATTATTATTTTTAATACCTCATAAAATCATGAATTTTCTCAAAACATTCTGAACCTTGGTTAGCGAGTATAAGGTTTAACAAAAATAGTAATTTTTAGTTATACAGGGTATACTGGAGGAGAGACAAAGAATTTAAATCCTACTATCTTTTAAACTAAACGATTTTTTAAGCTGCAGAAAGAACCTAGCCAAGGTGATGAAAAGATAGATAATTCCCCAAAATTTCAACTTAATTAAAGCCGTTTTTGTAACACAAGCACGATTTTCTCGTTTTTTCGACCTATTTAGCGGGACTAAAGTAACTTTTTTCAGACCGGCGGGCAAACAAAAATTTTAGTGGGCAGAAAAAATTGAGCCGCATCTCGATACTTCAGCAGGCCTTTCAAATTTTTTTTTTTTGCCCGGCCTACTTTACACCCACTTGGTACACAATATACTATTTACTCTCTTCATCCTACGACACAGAAAACCCATGTTTTTGGTTTTTGATTTTTAGCTCGAAAACTAGTCATTAAAACGATTTAAACTTTTACTTAAATTTTTACAGAGTAGGTGAGCTAGGCCGGTTCTGGCACAGTTGGCGCTACGCCATCCTTTAACTGCGCTACACCATCCTCCAACTGCGCTACGCCATCATCCAACTGCGCTACCCCGATTTCCTTCTATCCCGATTTCCCGATACCTCGATTTCCTACACTACCCGATTTCCTACTGCGTTACCTTTATTTTGCACTACCCCTATTCCTGCTACCCACAAATTCTAACTGTGTTACCTCTAACTAGCCCATGCTACCCAGTTAAAAGCTACGGTCCCCAGGCCTCTGTTAGCTGCCCCCAGCCAACCGCCCTGCATCAATCTCTTCTGCTTTACCGACCTGCAGATCTGTTTTATCAATAATAAGGTATATATATAGAATCTTTGTTGCTGGATCTGTTAATTGCGGGATCTGACATGATCTCTGCTCACTTAAGCAGTACAAAATTCTTGCACGCGATTGGCTTAAAATTTAATATGGCTGATCGATTTGTATTATTGATTGTATCCCGAGCGAGATGCCAATATCGACTATATGGAGATAAATTGGGAACAGATAGGAATGTAAATAGTAATATAACATATTTTTATATTATTATTTAGTGTAAGTAATATAACATATTGTTCTTTCCAATTCTTTATATGAAAAATCCTTATTATACGAGTATATAGATACATTACATATATTATTTTCATCAAAACACATAAAAAAAACATTACATATACATACAACTCTAACTTGTTTGTAGAAATATAGAATACCATGAATATGTTTATACTAAAACTAATCATAATTATCTATACAATGCAACTATAAGAATGTACATATTTACTTAGCTCATACAGCGACGCGACTACTACTTATACAATGCGATTAAGAAATTATCTAAATGGAGTATATAAATATGTACCTCAAGGAGGGAACTGCACTTATCCGTGAAAAACATTATTCAAATTCAATAATATTATTGGCTCAATATTTAAGCTAGTGTCACGTGTGGATACACGTCACGGGGCTCTAATTACTATAAGAGAGCGAGTAGAAGAGTGCAATGCGGTGGCGGCCGTGGCGCGACGACAGAGCGTCTGTCTTGCAAACCAGAGGATCTCGGTTCAAGCCCGGGGTCTGTCACTTTTTCGTTGCACTCTTCACTCGTAACACTAGACATAACTAATTTATAATCCTACTTCAACTTCGTAGAAACACACAAAAACTCTTAATTATAATAACTAAACAATACAAAACTGTTTTTAAATGGTTTCTACCTTTTATAAATGAATAATTATTATTAGAATAAATTTGACGTTACCATACAACCATACTCATCTAAGATGTATGTATCTTACAAACTAATGCATTTAAAACTTCTTATAAACTAATACCTTAAATAAATATTCTATTTGAGGAAAAAATATTTGCAACTTTAACATTCTTACATTGTGATAATTAGCGCATAATAAATATTTTAATAAACTATTTATTATTATATCATAAGATGTAAAAAATCCTTAATTTCTGCTTTTACATTCATTTCTCATCGTCCCCATTCTACATAAAAATATAGCTAGACATAGATCCTCTGCAGGGCTAAAACGCTAAGGTTCGCATACATTTTTTCTAGCGTAGCGTCAAAACCGACACTCTCGGCAATGATGCAGTGAAAATCGACCCTCACTCTCACTCTTTTCCATATGTTTCCCATAGTCTCCAGTCTACACACTAATGCACTGATCCTCTGCAATTTAAATATAGTGTTTATATAACTAAATTATTAAGTGAAATTATTATAACTATATAACTAAATTATTAAGTGAATCATTATAACTATATAACACTAAATATAGTGTTTATATAACAAAATTATTAAGTGAAAGAATGCTGTGATTTGCTAATCATTATAATCGTATAATCATTTAAAAAAAAATAAGGTGAGTGTAATTATTTTTCTCATTAATAAATTAATAATTCTATTATAAATTTATATACAAAATATATAAAATATTACAAAAAGTGTAGAAAAAATTAAAGAAATGCGCTGACATAACGTTTTGCTAGAGTTTAATAATGGTTTGCTATTATTCAATTGATGTTTAGCGTACAACTTGTAAGTGTTGATATACTATGATACTTACTATATAATTACTATATATCATTAAACAGAACTCGGCACTTTTATTGTTTATTTAAATATTTCTTAAAACTTAATAACTTGAATGTAGAATGAGAAAAAGTATAAATAATATTTTGGATAACGGATATATGTATAATACATTGTTATACTTTCCACTTTATTTGTCTCACTGTTAACCCTCACCCTCCTCTCTCTCTCTCCCTCTCGCTCTTACCCACACCCACACGTACACGCACACTGCTTTCACGATGTTGCAGCCATCTCTCTCACACAAACAACTCCCTCACTCTCTCTCTTTGCGTAACCGGACATTTCACCTAAAGACACTTCTCCAATGCGACATTTCTCCAATGCGACATTTCGACAATACGACATTTCGCCAAGCGACACTTCGCCAAAGCGACTTTTCGCCAATGCGACATTTCGCCAATAACGACATTTCGCCAATAGCGACCTTTTGCCAAAGCGACATTTCGCCAAAAATCGTGTGCGGTGTAATTACTAAGAAATCAGTTAATTATAACATGATAAACGCTTGGCGATGGTTAACCACGGTTCAACGACTTTCTGCTGCAACAAACCCACATAGCACAGTACGTTTCTTTTTCAATTGTCTATTTGTTCCGCAGAAGTTGTAATGAATGGCAACTTTGTCGCTTAAAATACTACCTAATTTTTCTCTTGTGACATCGTGTTTCGTGAGCCTTTTTCCTCCTATGGTTCTTAAATAATTTCGCTGTAAAAATATTTCACTTAGTCTTTTGTTATATAAAAATTTAACATAAAAAAAAGTTTTACTCACCACTTGCATGATGTAATTTCCATCACGAAGATCATCGTTGAACATAATAAAATCTTTTAAAGAGTCAGTCGGGAAACGAGATCGAATCGCAGATGATTCAGAACATCAAATCAAACCGTTACTGGAAGTAGGTACTGTCGCCTTTCATTTTGAAGCTTTTCTTCGGCTTGATTGCGCAAAACTTCGTGTAACATTTCTGGAAGGAATATTAATAAATACAAATGTAGATTACATTGATATTTCTCATTACTTTTTTGTATGTTACGATTATAGACGTTACCAGCTACATATACTATTTTATCTTCTCCCTTCAGATTTTTTATTTCTGTTAGCGCAAAAAGTTCTTCGAGTTCGATGGATCTACATCGAGATTTACATGTTCTTCAGTGACAATTTTTGGTGATGTTTTTTTAAAATTTTTCCTTTTACCATCGTCGTTCAGGTTTGTTTGATCAGCTGTGCGTTTAATGCCTCTATTTTCTTTTCCCCACGCTCGTTGTTGCTTCATAACGGCTTCATCGAATGAATCTAAGAAACCGTATTTTCAGATAATCAAATTTATAAAAATGTATTATTTGCTGTCCTAATGTCCTAATGTCCTTACCTGCAAATCCTAGTCTATCGGTTACTCCTCGTGTGACCCAGTTTTTTAAAGGCTTCACCCTATTAACAATGTTATTCTGAATCACATATTCCGTATTAGTTTGAGGCCAAGCACACTCTTTTCGATCCAAGTTTAGCCAAAATCCTGGGACAACGACAGCTTCAGGCTTCTGTGATAATTTCACAATGTACCACATGAAGGTAGTAGTACAAGACAATTTTTGGTTTCCTGTAAAAAAAGCATATATAAATAATTGAATTTCAGTTCATCGAACGAACCATTTATAAAAATGTTTCAAAAACATTGAAGAAATGTGTGTTTACTTTCAATTTTTAATATTCTAATCAATCAACATTTGAATTTTTGACTTTTAATAAAAAGACAATTAATTAATGAAATGTCAGTGGACAAAAAAATACAGCTAATCAAACAGACCTGTTAACGATTCGCATCGCTTGCAACGGAGCAAGTATTCACAGCTAACTTCACTATTGATTTGAAAAGTTCAGTACTCGACACGGTTGCGAATAGGTACCTAACCTTTTAACGTTTTAAATCGAAGTAATTACATTCTAGTAATTTATTTAACTTTCATGCAATTGCAAGAATATAGATACAACGCAGTTAATATAATTATTGTCAGATAAGTATTTTACTCTGCACTTGAATATTTTGTCTCTTTATGTCTATTCAAGTCTTAAGATTTCTCTCTTTGTAAAAAGAATTGTCTTTTATTTTACAGATTTTAAATTAAGCAAAGATTCATCAGTAGTGTGACGTGTAATATATAGAGTGCATTAATATGAAGAGGCGACACATTAGATTATCTTTGTTACTCTTTTATGTATGTAATTAGAGTAAAACGTGGACTATAAAGCCACTTTGGATACTCATTTACTTTTACAATTTACCTGAGGAGTGGGCATCAACTGTAGTTTCATCATTTTCGGCATCAGAAGAATTATCTTGGTTTAAGTTTTGGAGAGACTCAGCATGAAAGTCGAATGACCCATCAATGATTGGAGAAGCATCTGCTGTATCTAAAATATATTCAAGATTGTAAGTAACTATATACGCTATATACAGTTGATATAATAATATCAATCAGTATAAGGCTAAGTAAGAATATGATTCTAAAAGCAAGCATACTCCAAAAACCAAAAAGGCAATTCACTTTGGTAAGTAGCTTTTCATAATTTGTGAAAAGATCGTGTCACATTTTTTATTAAAATCAATAAAAACTACATGCTTTACAGATACCAGTTGCATTATTGAATTTTGCTGTAGTTTAGATTGAAGAATCATATCAAACTTGGCGTTTTACTTATAAGAATATTTACTTTTATCTAGTTGAATTGACTTTGAGGGAAATGGGGGCAAAGTATGATTCTAAAGCTTAAAATACACCCTGAACCAAAAATGCAATGCACTTTTTCAATGAAGTAGTCTGCACAATGCTTTTACACAAATTTTGAAACGAGCGTGCCACTTATTTTTTCAAACTTGAAGACAGATACATGCTTCACTAGAAGCAGTTGCATTTTTGGTTCAACTGTATTTTTAGGTCAAGAATCATATCAAAACATGTCCAGTTACATGTGAGGTTATCTAAATTTTGAATTGAATATCATTTAAATTGTAGTACACTTTTGTTTCTTAAAATAATATGTAAAATAAAATGTTTAGATTAAAACTCAAAGAATAAAACTATTCAGCCCTGATTATTGTCAAAAGACTCGTAACCTCTATCTTTTCCAGTGACATTGTCTTGCTTTTCAACAGCTAATAATTCCTTGTCTGCGTCCACTGATATTTCATTTTGTAATGCTGCGAAAGTGTTTGATATTGGCTTACAGATTGTAGCAGTTATTTCTGTAAAATAATATTTGGTTAATATGTGAGTCAGTTTGCAATGACAATGAATGTAAACATTAATTTTTTCTAAAAACTATTATTATATAGATATATATGTGTACTCCTGTGATTGGCATGTAATAAAATTATCTACCTGTCAGTTCAGCAGTAATGCTGATTTCTTTTGGATCACCTTCTGCCTCTTTATCAGCGCTTGCTTTTGTTGGCGACAATTGGTCGTTGACTGTAGAAATACTGATTGCAGTTTCATCGTCAATTGTTCTTGACGAAGGGCCTGTTGGAAAATCCTGGTAGGTAAGTACGCCCTTCTCGCCGTCAGTGGTCTCCTCGTCTTCGGTCAAATCGCTCTCTTGTACTTTTTTACGCCTCATGCTTCTACTTTGTTTTGTTTGCTGACTAAATTGACGATCGACATCCGATTTATTAAAAGCTACGGGAAGCTTCTCTGCCGCTGCCTCATAAGTCGCTGCGGAAAAAAAAACGTGTGCGTCACGGGACGCCCGACAGAAGTGATAACTTCATATGATATTTATAGAAACTATCAAATATAGAACTTGTTTAACGCATGATGGCAATAATAATTTTATTGTTATATTTTTTGTTAATCTAATAATTTATAAATGGATCAGGAATAAGTAAAACGTAATTTAATTTTCTTTTGAATGTAAAATATATATTTTATGTACAATATTTATCATTATTTAACAGTTTAAGTTGACTGGCTAGTATTTAACACAACAATATGATTATCAATATACACGTAAATATCACACTCGGTAATTGAAAAATCAAAATAACTATCTGTTTAATAACACAATTTAATAACACAATGTTCACTTCAAAAGTTTTACTAATGTAGAGGTTATGTTTACTGTGCACGCGCGCTAAGAGAAAAGTGCAGAGGAAAGAAAGGGAGAGATAGAGAGCGTCTATAGTGGAGCATATACAGTATGCGAAAGAGAGAGGGCATGTAGACGCGAGCGAGTGAGAGAGAGCGAGAGAGAGAACACGTGCCAGTAGAGAGAGAAGAAAGCGCGCGCAGAGTGGGGATGTCTCCGCTGAGCCGCCGTATACGTGCGAGAGAGAAGGCAAGAGACGGCAGGGTGGGGATAGCCAGACATAACGGCGCCGTAACGCATTCCAACCAATTCACTCCGTCCCATAAGAAGTTATCACTTCAAAAAGAATTTGCGTCTGTCTCGAGAAGTTTGCGCAGTTTTTAATAATACTTACTGTTGTTATCCGATAATATTCGACTAACATCGTACATCCTCCAATTCTTTTGCGGATTTTGTCGCTTTCGTGCCGCCTTTGTGTTTTGCGTATCTGTTCTATAAGGTGGCCAGTAAGTTTTCTGCTTATTCTTGCTTAACCAGAAATCCGGAATGACGGCTACGGAATTATCCGTGAATTCGACGATCAACCACGTTTCCGACATCTTCAACAAGTCTGCTGCCAACTCTTCTTCCTGGATCGACAATCTACCACTGATAGCACAAGTTGCCTCTGTTTTATACAATAGCGTTGTATAGAACGAAAATTCGTGGGCTCGACACGAAGGCGACGCGATCGGGTGCCTACAGGTCGCGCGGCTATGTGCTTAGACTGGCATTCGTCAACACTCGCGCTCTTTCACCATCCCCTCTCTTCTCCAATGTTTCTTAGAAAAGCGCGTTCGAACTCATGCTGGCTAATCGCGGATCATTCTTCACATGCACAGATTCTTCTAGTAGATACATTGTAAATATACACACGTTAGTATTACGCGTATAACAATCTTTAATCTAAGCGTAAACTTGGTTGCGATATTTTCTACGATATAATGTAATGTAAACAACATTAGGTGGACAGAAACCTTGTAGAAACGTTGCTGAAGCGCTACACTTTCTTTCTTATACCTAATATGTATATAATTATTTTTTCAAAACATTTGTTTATGACTAATTTACTAACGACTTATGGTATCTTACGGTATAGAAGACACAGCGCGTGAAATAAATTAATTTTCGCTGTTATCTGAATGTGAGTGCAATATAGGTATAACCACGAAATTGTCTTCATAGGGAAATTTACAAAACTTTGCTGTTATTCTATTTATATTCCACGAAGATATCTGTTCTTCGCTATCGCAAACTATATCTATATTCAAGTCGGTGGACGAGCAAGGTAGATTATAAAAACTTCGTGTCTTATTCATTCTTTTTCCTATAATATATACTTTACCATCACTGTATTCAATAAAGTTTAATGCATTTATAATATACTTCCCATCCACCTGTAAACAGTTATTTTTAGAATCAAGACAATTGATTTTAAAAGTTTCAAATTGCGCACATTTATACTGCACAACGTTAGCACAGTCGTGCAATAGTCGGCCTTCGTCGTGCTGTTGAGATAATGTAAATTTTTGTTTATTTAGATACTCTGTTTTTTTTCCTACAGCTTCAATTTCAGCGCACCTAAGCATAAGCTGTTGCAGAGGTTGATCGCCTTTTCTGATTAAGCACTTTAATAGTCAAATTGAGTTTTCAAAGCGAAACGCTGAAAATTGCTCCAGATCTCCATATTTTTTTACATCGTTTACAATGTGTTGTACATTGTGTATGTTATATGAAACATATTGTGGACCATACAGTATTTGAAAGTGTTTAACGAATGTTCAGAAATGATATGACGCTCATATGGCGCCGTCCGATGGCTAATATAACTGCGACGCGACGAGGAATTCCCACCACGTGTTGGTGAAGGCGATCGGAGAGCCGTTCGACGAGATGTTCGGGGAGTTGACAAATCGTCCAGGTCCACGATCTCACCGTCCTCTAGCTCCTCGCGGTTGAGCCCTGAGATGGGCGTAGAAGCGCGGTGCGAGCGTACACGATCGAGCTGGAATGCATGCACATTATTTGAGATGCGTGTATTTTATCGAGGATAAAATGCACCTATATATACGTGCCAATAAATTGGCAGCCAGTATATGAGTATATAATACGAATATACTTACGAAATTCCTCCATTCAGCAGCACGTTCTTTTTTGTTTGCTCCTCCGCTTCTACTTCTTCTCGGCGGTGCCATCGTCTATAAACGCCAAACAATTATTGTAACGACTACTTTTACAAAGCTTTCTCTAGAAAGCGTAACGTTTATAATACTTATGATATCACAGCAACAATAAAGGGCCTCCTAACCTTGGCTTGTCTGAACATGCATGAAGCATTTTTCAGATAAAGCAGACGTTTTCCACGCACGGCCTGTGACTGATGACATCTATATCTATTTCTCGCGTTTCAAATCACGGCCGGTCTACATGTGCATAAACATGAAGAGTCTTTCAAGCATGCGCGCGTACACACACGGCGGCACTGCGCGCGAAAAGCTGTCTAAGTATATATACGTATATGTAACTATGCATAAAGTATAGGACAATCTTTGTTCATTCTTTCTCTCTCGTTTCTCGAGTAAGTAAAGAGTTGTTTAGTGTCACTGAGTATTGCTTTTCAATAATCGTTTTTCGTGTTTAATTGTTAGTTGTTCTTACTGGGATTTTTTCACATTGGACAGTGCACATAAAAATAGGGTTATTGATATTTATACAATCATACTACTTTTTGTGTACTTTCTGTAGTGAGAGTTTCAGTAGTTCGTTTTTTCGCGTTTCGTATTCGCGTTGTTTGTTGTGTTCAGTGTATTCGATTGCTCTTGCTACATTTACTTTTTCATCCGAAAGTGCATAAATACAATAGCAATATTATTGGTTTGACAATTATACCATTGTTTTTTTGTACTTTTCGAGATGAATGAAGAAAACAGCATGCGTAAAGATACACGTCTTCGACGTGGTAGCAGTTCTACTCAGACAAAACGGTATGTGCTTAGTGGTAGAAGACCTAGCCGTAAAAGAAGTGCTATAGATCGGTAAGTAATTTATTATTGCACTGAAAAGTAGGGTTAACGGTGTGTGTGCGTGTATATGTGTGTATATATGCGTTTGTGTGCGCCTTTGTTTTCGTTCGTTCGCGTCTGTGTTCTCGGCATACGCGATCGGCAAAATCCGTGTATGATTTTGATTTATGAAGAGTAATTATTCTTATTTTCCACACAACAGTAGCATTATTGAATTTGTAATAACAATAAATTAACAATTAATTAAAAATTAATTTGTAAATACATTGTTTTCAATTTTTCAAATTAAAAATGTAAAAAAATTTTTCCAAACTGTTAAACAGAAATTAATTCAATATTAAACTTCCAGTAAAATTATAATTATTCGGCAATTGAAAGATATTTCAGTTTAATTGCTTCATCCTAGATAAATTTTTGTATGAGTAAAATTTTAAGTTTCGCTAAATCTCCATAGAAACGCATTTAGAGGGGTTTAGAGTTGAATGCATTTTTAGAAAATGTCCGTGCGGACGGATGTGTGTGTATGTACGTATACCGTTCTAATTCTGGAACCAGGCGACCTATCGTAATAAAATTTGACATGCATATGTTTTTTGATTCCGGATTCGGGAAAAATGTTGTTTTATGATTCTGACCATTTTATGGCCGTATTAGAGTTATTTTTCGATTTTTTAATAAATATTTTTGCTTCGTTTTTATGATATGATTTATGAAATATATTGAACGGTAGTGTATATAAAAAAAGGATTAAATTATATTGTCAAACGTTTTGAAAAACATTTTGACAATAAAAAACGATAATATCCATTTGCTGTTTAAATTTTAAACTATTTTCATGACTATTTTTCGAGCTACAAATCGAAAACTAAAAAATCTGAGTTTTCTATGTCGTATGATTACGAGAGTAACAAGGCTCTATTCAAGTTGAAATTTTGGAAAAATATGAATCTTTTAATCACCTCGGCTAGGTTCTTTTTGCAGCTTATGAAACCATTTATTTAAAAAGATATTAGGATTCCAATTTTTTGTCTCTCACCCTGTATACCCTGTATAACTGAAAATTACTTTTTTGTTAAACCTTGTAACTCGATAACTAAAGATCAGAACGTTTTCAGACAATTAATAATTTTTTGCGGTTATGAGGGCCCTATGGTATTTAAAACATTGAGCTTTACATTTGTTTCATATAAATTATAAGATTTGATATTGTGACGGGTGCTCCTTCAGTAAAATAATTAGGATTGAAAATTTTTTAAAATCATTAATATACTGTATATTTGAATAGTATTATATCTATTGGAATTATAAATTTTGTTGGAAGAAGCTACGTACCAAAGAATTGGCAGCGGTTTTAATTTTGTTTTATTTTTTTTTTATAATCAATCTTTCCGAATAAAATGAATCTGAGTATTGATAGTCCTCACGGCAGATCTGAATAATGTCACTCTTCGCTGGGAAATATGGATAGTACTACTCTTCCTAGGAAGCATCAGTATAGAGTTTCGTTTGCTCTTCCTCCTTTTCTTTTATACGCCCGCATATTTATTTTAAACGTTACCAGTTGTTAATGCAGGTTACGTATATGAATATGCATTATCATATATTCGTTTGAATCATGTCAGATCCCTTTATCATTACCGGCAATGATATGATTGCAGAAATATACAAAAATGTGTTTTTCAGAAAAAGGCCATGTTTTCTTGTACAGACTTACATAGAAAGCGAGTAATATAAACATAAATAATTTATTAAAATAATGAGGTTGTACAATATGTTTTGGAGACAAAATAGTCTGTACATATTTGCGAGTATAACAGATGCGTTTATGTACGTATAATATGAATATTATTGGTTTCAAAATTTTACAATTCGAGACAAAATTTTTTGATTCATTCCATTACCTCTAATGTTATTTTCAATAATATCCTTTTAGAATGGATGACATTATTTTATTAATAGACTATTTATGCCACTTGTATAATCATATATTATTATTTATCAGCACCATGAATTTAGTTACAGGAAGCTACGTACCAATGAATTAGCATCGATTTTTTAATTTCAATTACAACAGTATTTTTTTCTAATTTTGTGATGCATAAAAAAATCTTGTTACTATAACCAATGATATATCTTAACATACAACGTTATTTCTCATATAAATGCTACAATCATAAGTACATGAAGTTTGTACCGTTTCTAAGCTTCATTGGCTACGGGGCGGTGCTGTGTGTCAATGGGCGGAGCGTAACATACATGTAGCTCAATATATAGACAGCGTTAGGAGGAGGGGTAACATTCTTTTCAGCTATCTTTGCTACCGTCAAATCCAATTATTTAGTCATGTGTAAATTATTTTTGCTAGTGTATAAATTATGTAAATATATGCTACTGCAAGATGTTATGATAAATAACTTTTAATAGAAGTAGAAATAGTGTATCAACAAATAAAAAATTTGATTTACTATTTAAATTGTCATACTTCATAAAAATATATTGCTTTATTTTTATTTCATTTATTTTCCTGCAGCAAATAAACATTGAAACTTACAGGCATAAAACATTTGTAAAAATACATGTAAAAATAAAATTGAAGCGCCATATTGGCGCTAAATACGATAGCTCAGCACATATTGCCAACACGTAAAATCAGTTTGCGAATTATATCACTCAAAAGTGTGGATATAAAAAAAATCGCTGCCAATTCCTTAGCACGCATAGCCAACGTTTTCCCTATATCTCTTTAACGTTACGATGTATATAAATAATTTGTAATGCAAGTTATGTTTGTGCTTTTTTAAAGTTTTACTAATTCAGTAAACACGTAAAAGCACTTTGTATTCGTTGCATGTATACGTACTTTTGACTGAATTAAAATAAATTCACAATAATCCTATAAATAATTATTATCAATTGTTCATTTAATTGGTACAAAATATAAGACGTACGTATAAGGCCCCACATTCTATCTCACCTCGTGTTAATAATAACCTTTATGAATGTATTGCACCCTGAAACTTTCTATGTAACTATAAATAGGCCTTTTTCTAAAATGTTCTATTCGTCTTCGAGAACATAAATATTTATAGATATTTTGTTATTAAAACTGCGATAATGTTCGCGTATTTTCGAATTTTCATCTGAATCGTTCAGAGAAATTTGTTCAATTATTAAAGTTTACATTTATCAGAAAATGTTACAATTTATTATGTTATCAATACCTTCAACAATACAATTGTCATAACCATCCTTGTTTACAATTGCATTGACACCATTTATTAATGAACATCTCAAAGATAGCTGTCAGAAGTTGGAATTCATGTAATGTAGCAGATATTGCTTTGTAGTGCATGCATACACAAGGTTTTACTGATCTCTTCGATATATAACTTCCTTCAATAAGTTATTTATATTTTACAAAAAATAATTTGAATACATCTGGTTGATTTCAATTGGATTATTTATAAACGTACTTTCAGTGTAAAAGTATGCTAAATTTCATATTTTAATTTACAGAAATGAATGCAGTTTATACAATTTAAATGCATTAAAAACATTTGTTGATACATAATGAAATCTTTAATGAATTGACTTTTTTCTGAACACGCATGAAAATTACAATTTTTGCATACACGGAAAGAAATTTATCATTTTGTTACGAAAATTAATTAAACTCCCATTTTGGGAAACAGTCAATTTTTGAATTTGAAGGCAATGGAGGAGATGCGCCTAGCGTGAGACAGTACCATGGGATTCCATCAGTTCCCAACTTTAGATTATGGCCCTTGTGCTCGGTAGGTTAGCAGTTTTTGACGTTTTGAAAGCTATATTCCAAAGCCTAAGCTGCTCAAGCGTGAGAAAAAAAGTTAATCGAAAAGTATTGTTTTTCGTATTTTAGAAGTTGTCCAATGATAATTTATGCTTCGTAGCAGATCGCTATTACGTAAGTTGAATAGGTTTTATCCCCGTAGAGGTTTAGTTTGAAGTCTAAACTTCAAAAAATTCCGGAGTTAGCCACATATCTTGCTCCGTTCGGCCGTCTAACAACTCGCGAAAGCACTTTTTTCCCAGTATGGAACCTGTTTTAGCATATGCTTGAAAGGGGGATTTATAAAACGGTCAATCGGCTGAAACGAAATTTCTTTAAATAAAGCAAATGATTTTAATAGTTTTCAGACTATTAAAAAGCATACGTATCGTAATTACTTTTAATATCAATAGCGTTCCATACTGGGCGAGACTTTTTAAATATCCAACGAAATTAGCTGTCGCAATTTGGCTTCACATTTGCTTATTTTCCAAAATAAATGTCCCTACAGCACAGAACATAAAAAACTCCTAAAACAGCAACAAAATCCTTCAGGTTCAGCAATTTTTATTATTCTAAACAATAGTTTTAGTCACATTCGCTAAGTAGTTCCATACAGGGCGCATCTCTATATAGCCTTTTATAGAACGATATAATTTCTCTTCGTGTATGAACTCTCGTTATAACTTCTATATAATTCTATACACTCTATATAATTTCCAAAATATTTTCACATTTTTTTCTTTCTTAAACAGCAGGAAAAAGTTATCGGAAGAATCGTTTGTAGTAAGCAGGACTGATATTTCTGTGCAAAAATTTGCTCAGGATAAATCAGGTAGGATTGAAGCACTGAATGTTTATGATTGTAATGATTTGAACGATAACGCAATAATTAGATGATCGATGCATCAAGGGCACATCTCTTTTCCTCTGCGTACAAGAGGAAAGCAATGCACAGCTATGGCAGCTGCAAGCATCGTCTTCAGTGTCATTGAACCGCCATTACAGTGGACTTCTATGACCATTGATGAAATTCTTCTTTGTGGAGACAGTTTGTACTCTGAAATCCTTCAGAAACGTAAATGTGTTTCTAAACAAGAGGAAAATTCGGAATACTTAACAGCTGAAGAGTTAAAAACTAACTTGACTATTAAATCAAAAGACATTGAAATAGATATAGAAGATGTGATTTACGGACACATGCACAATGATTTCAGTGATTCTGGCATGCCTAACTTGAAGAAACTTTTTTATTGGTGCTTTGAATCACGGAAAAGTGGAATTCTAACATGCAATGGGATTTCTATAGCATTCTTAACAATTAATGGAATGGGGTGTGTGTTTGATTCACATGCCAGAGGACCGAATGGGAAAGCCATGCATAATGGCGTGGCTTGTTCGATTTATAGTAACAATATTGACTATCTTTTGGATATAGTTCTTTCAAATATACCTTCTTCAAGAGAAGGTCGCATTAGTGATGGGCAATATCAATTTTCGGTGGTAACTATTCAGTCAGTGAACAGCATAAGGAATGAATCATTAGAAAATGATATTCCTGAAAATGTTGCCATAGAAGAAGACTCGTGCCATTATGTAGATGAAGGCTTGTTCAATAATGAAATAGATAAAGATGCAAGCGTGGAAGAAAGTATTGCCAATATTGAAAAAGGAAGTGTCGTAGTACACAATGCTAACGATGCATTGGGACCTAATAATGCTGCTGAAATGAGAAAGGTAGATCAAAAACACCTTGCAAGTATACCTGTTTCTCCAAGCAGTATTGAGGAAAGTGATGGCATTGTAAGAGCTCGCTTTCATCAAGGTAGTGCCACATTCTCAGAAGGCACAAGAGGCAAACAATGCACGGCTATGGCTGCTGCAAGCATAGCTTTTACAGCGATTAAATCTCCAAAACAATGGACTTCAGCAACTATTAGCGAAATTTTATTATGTGGAGATAAATTATTTCTTCTAAGTCTTCAGAAGCGCAGAGTCCCAGTAGACGAAGAAAATGAAGAGTATTTAACAGCTGAAGAATTACATACAAGATTGTCTATTCACTCAAAGGAATACCAACTTAATATTGACGAGAGCATACATGGACTAGTAAACGATGATTTTAGTGAAAATGGTTTTCCAAATTTGAATAACCTTTTTCATTCGTGCGTCAAATCGCATAAAAGTGGTATTTTAACGTGCAATGGAATTTCTGTGGCTATCATTACAGGTGATGGATACACGGGCGTCTTTGATTCACACTCCCGGGGGCCTAACGGAAAAGCAACGCATGACGGTGTGGCTTGTTTTGTTTACAGTAAGGATATTGACTACCTTGCTAATATCGTTTGTTCCAATATTCTCCCTCGAAGAATAGGAAATGATTTTGATGGACAATATGAATTCTCTGTTATTACTGTAAAATTAGTAAATGACAACGGTGAAAAATCATTAGTGTCAAGCAAGAAACCATCATGCAATAACAGTGACAAATCAAAAAAAGTTTCTACACAAAGAAAAACTCATAGTTCACGAAATGTATTCGATGACACAGACGATGAAGAAGAAGAAATAGCATATTCTGTAATAAGAGGATTTTGCAACTGCACTAGTCTTATTTTCCCATACGACATAAGAGGAAATCAATGCACAGCTATGGCAGCAGTATGCATAGCTTATACAAATGTAAAGCCTATTCCAGAGTGGGATGGATTTGATATTGATGCATTTGTGATTAATGGAAATATGCTATACGAAGAAACTATAGATGCTCGTAAAATCGTTCCAAAAGGCGAAGAAAATAAAGATTTTTTGACAGCAGACGAATTAAACACAGAATTTACTGTTAGAATGGGTACAGCCTTAATAACTATTCACGATATTATATACGGACACCTGTCAAATGATTTCAGTGAACTGGGTATGCCTAACTTAAAAAACCTATTCCATTGGGTTTTTAATTCTAACATAAGTGGTATTTTAACGTGTAATCGTTTTTCTATTGCTTTAGTTTCTGCAAACGGAATTACGGGTGTGTTTGATTCATGCCCTTTAGGAAGAGATGGAAAAGTGACTAAAGGTGCAGAAACCGCTGCTTGTTTTGTTCATAGCACAAATGTTGATGTTTTGTTTGAAATTGTTATGTACAATATGCAAAAATCGAGAGAAGGCAAGCATTTTGATGGACAGTATCAGTTTACAATTATTTCTGCAGAGTACTATACTACTGAATTAAAAACAACAACAAGCAATGCAATAACAAAAACTTTGAAAGACATAGACCGGAAAATGCAGGCTGATTACGCCAATCCACGTTTTGAAATAGAAAGTAATGAGCTTTCATTAAATAAAGAATCCGTAGAAAATACGGAGCAATCTTGTAATTCTGAAAATGCGCGTGAATCAGGTGGATATGAATTGGCAAGTGTAAGGGAAGCAGATAATAACGCAATTGACGCAGTACAAGAATCAGGGTATTATGACAACCGTACCTATCATCAATTTGTTGACTCATGCTTGCAATTATCCCTTGAAAAAAGTAAAAATTTGACGGATAATGCTACAAATATCGTTCCAGACGATCAAGACCACGACATGAATGAAACAGAGAACGTCGAAGACGAGCATGAATTATGTTATTCAGGGGAAGGTTTAAACATTTAAATGAAGGCGTGTTAAATATGAGCGTCACGGATGCTAATGATATAATTAATTTCGCGTGGATATGGCAGAAACTTCATGATGCATACGATAACCACGATACTCTTTATGCCTGCAATTTTAGGAATTTAAAACTGATTGGCAGTTTCAGAAAAGGATTGACAAGATATTTTACTTTTAAGTGCGATATGTGTGCTTACACAGTAAAAATATGTGGAGTGTGCGATAATCCAGATGAGATAGAACCTGCGGTTGGTGCAGCACTGGGATGTCAGCCTGTTGGTACAGGACTTTCTCAATTCAATGAAATGATTGGTATGTTAGGTATTCAAAGTTTGAATTACTACTACAGCTGGCAAAAAGCACACTCCAAAGCTGCGATTTATGTGAAAGAAGCATCTAAGAATGAAATGGCTAAAGCTGCAGCTGAAGAGAGGAGTCTCGCAATTGAAAGTGGTGACGTTGTTCATGGTATACCGTGCACAATGGTTGAAGGTGATAGATCATACCTAAAACGCACGTACATGTATGGTAAATATGATTCATCAGCGTGTTGTGTCGTAATAATTGGCAGATATACTAAAAAAGTATTGCAGATTATTGTAAAACAAAAAACATGCGCGATTTGTGATTATGCTTCAAGCAAAAATATAACTCCTAAAGAACACACTTGCTATCGGAATCATGGGAAGAATCAAAGCTCGACTAGCATGGAAAGCGCTGCAATGGCAGAGGCATTCGCAAGTAGTGTTAAAGAGCATAATTTAATCTATAATGTATTGATTTCTGATGGGGATAGCAGTAACTATAAATCAATTTTAAACAGTAATCCTTACGGAGAGTATGGTGTTGAAGTTAGAAATATACTTTGTACAAACCATATTTTAAGAAATGTTTCAACAAGCATCAAAGTTCTTTCGAAAACTAAAGGTCGACTAGGACAATTAAGAAAGAAAATTGAAGATAGTGCACCTCGTTTCATTGAAGCAATTGGACAATGTGTTCAGACTATAACTGAAGAAGATATTTCTTGGAAGTTCAAATGTAAAGCTCTACGAGATAATATCAATAAATTACCCTATCACATTTTCGGCGATCACAGTCAATGTGAAAATAACAAGTATGGGTGTAGTGGTCAGGCAATTGGTAACGAAGAAAATGTTGTTACAGCTTTAGAGGAAGCTAATCTCATGGATGACGTTGAGCAGTGCGTTTTCCGAGCTGCCAATAATGCATGTTAGTACAACGTTACAACGAACAGATCAGAAAGTTTTAATGCGCTTATAGCAAAAGCGATTGGTGCAAAACGTCTCCATCTGTGTAAAAAAGATTCATATGCAACCCGTTGCCATGTTGCCACAATATCACAAAACACTGGATCAACAATTGCTCCAATTTGCGAAGCAGCAAAGAAGCAAGTTCCAAGTTGCGCAGAATTTCTTCAGCAAAAACGGCAAAGATTGAATGCATTACGACAATTAAGAATGGCTAATAGAGATCCGGTTGAAGAGAAGATCAAGAAAGCTTGTCGTAAAGCTGATAAAGATTATGGTCTGAATGCTCATCAGCCTGATATAAATAAAGAAGAATTTTCAGTTCGTGTCAAGCAACATTATGCTATTCTTAATGCATGGCGTCTCGAGAGAGATGCTATTGAAAGCCGAACGAGGAATCAAAGCGAATGCAACGAATGGAGGTCTATGCGAAAATGGTTGGTAACTGCATCTAGAATGGGAAAAATATGTAAAAAACGTCCTGAAACCTCATGTGCATCGTTCGTTTCAGATATATTGTATCCTCAAACGTTAAAAGATCCGGCATTGGACTATGGTATAGCTATGGAGTTTGTTGCTAAAAAAGTTTTAACAGATCTCGGGTACGATGTACAGCCATGTGGACTATGTGTGGACCCAGAAGTCCTTGGAATAGCAGCATCCCCTGATGGTTTAATAGGTGTAGATGGAATACTTGAAATAAAATGTCCATTTACGGCAATGCATATTGATCCAGAAATTGCTATCAAAGACAAGAAGTTACATATCGGCAAAGCTTTTCGTATAGAAAATAACGAAGTGATTCTTAAAGAAAGTCAGGATTATTATTACCAAATACAAGGTCAACTACGTGTAACCAATAGAAAATATTGCTTATTCGTTATATTTACTTTAGTTGGTATAAAAATGATGGTGATTGAAAGAAATGATGAATTTATTGAAGAAATGATAGTACAAATTGCCCAGTTCTATCGGGATTGTTTAATACCTGAAATAGTAGATAGTAGAAGAAAAAGACGTATGCCTTTGCGAGAACCAGAGTATATACTGCAAGCTCAAGAAGAAGCCAAGCAACGACAGCAGCTACGAAATGAAGCTAAGAAAAACAAAGAAAATTAAAGTAAAGAAACAAAAGCGACGAAAATGAGTACCACACAAAAAAAGAAAAAGGCTTCAAATGCAAACGCTAATAAAAAAGGATTAAAGAGGAAAGCACTGGGGAATGTTGAAGAAATTTCACAAGCTAAAAAGTTAGTTCAAGAAGTCCAAACTATTGAAAATAGTGGTAATGCCGCTTGTGATATTGGCATTAATGATGGAGCTTGTAATAGCAATGAAATAAAAAAAGCTACGACGAATGTAAATAAAAATGAAAATAGTAAAAACGTTTCGTTTAAACAAAAACTCCCACAGAAAAAATTGTCAGCTGTTGAAAATTATATTCGAAAGTGGAAAAAACTTTAGAAGAATTAGGATTAAATGATGAAGAAGATAGCGAAAATAACTCAGATGTAGACTTTGATGTGCCCTTGACTGCAGACATGATCCATAAACAATGTCAGGCGATTTTCGAAAGAAATGGTATTCATGATAATTATTTATCAGATACGGATGACAATGGAACTTAGATTAGAAACTAAGTAGTCTGAAAATTACAGAAACAGAAAAAATCATTACAGTTCAGAGTCAACAGGTAAGTAAGTTTTTACTCCCGATAATTCCTACAGGAATTGCCTAAAAGATTTATTGCGTTGATTCATCGCGCAAGAAAATTATAGTCATTTAATTATTGCGTTGAATAATCGCGCAAGAAAATGATTGCAATGAAATTTAAATATTTATTATTGCGTTGAGTAATCGCGCAAGAAAATCATTATCATTTTTTGCATAAATTATTGCGTTGAAAAATCGCGCAAGAAAATTGCAATAAAATATAAATATTTATTGCGTTGAGTGATCGTGCAAGTGAATTGAATCGTAATTTCAAAATTGTGCACAAAAATGCTATAATAAATGTACTATATTTATTGCGTTAAAAATTGTTCAAAGTAAGTAGTAAGTTAGTACTGCGTTGAATCATCGCGCAAAGAAGGGTTACAAAGGATTATGATGCGTCTCTATCTGCAATATTACAGTCACTGTTGATATATTTTTGTAAAAATATAATAGCAATGACTACATTTGCAGAACCTAGATATAAACATAATTCATTGTATTTATATACATTTTTAATTGTTTTTTAATATATGCATATAATTTTAGAATGAAATAAAATGAATTATTTTTATCACTGGAAACAGCCTCTCTAATCCATATACGTCAACCTCTCCGTCAAGTGGTGTAACCTGTTATCACAAACGAGGCTCTGATGTCACATTTTATATGCAATGTAAATCATTTATTTGAAGATTCTATGTTATTATTACTCTTACAATAAGTTCTTTATATTTTTTAAAACAATAAAGTATATAAACGTAATTACGGATATTTTTAGATTTCTCAGAAATTATTTTTCATAACATTCTTTAAATCTACACCTTTTTTATACTCAAAAAAATAATTAAGAATAATATATTTCAATTTAGGTAAAAATTATGCAATACTTGGGATAATTCCAAAAGACTACGTTCATACTGCCCAGCCTGGGGACCAAGTACCTGGGAGGCCCTTTTCGTCGCTATATTCGTGTTCAGCGACCTTGAAAACCCCCGAGTAACGAGTTTTGACTAATGATATGAATAATTTCCGTAAAACTCTAGGAGACGACGTTGATACTGTCCACCCTGGACACCACGTACCTCGGAGACCGTTGCCGTCGCAATATTCGTGTTCAGCGACCCCAAAAACCCCTGAGTAGCAGAATTGGATTCATTTCCTTCAAATTTTACCAAGTTGTTAATTTATTATTCATTGTCTCTTTGCAATGCACTTCTAAAATGCACATTTTTATACACTTCCTTGCAATATGTGCTCTAACACACACGGTAGCGCGAAATATACAGTCTATAGCGAGCTTGTTTCGATAATACAAGTAATCAGCTGCTTCGCTCGACTTACCGAACTCTAAACCCAAGGCCCCCCATCAACGTGCCTAACTTACTACAGCCCTGACATATCGATAAAGCAGGGCGGCGTTGCATTTACCGCAGTACGCTTTTAGTCCGCAAGACGTTTGGCGCATCAATTCATACTTCCGGAATAAGTGGGGAGCACTCTTAAATTGTGTTAGTAAATAGATAGTTATTTTGATTTTTCAATTACCGAGTGTGACATTTACGTGTATATTGATAATCATATTGTTGTGTTAAATACTAGCCAGTCAACTTAAACTGTTAAATAATGATAAATATTGTACATAAAATATATATTTTACATTCAAAAGGAAATTAAATTATGTTTTACTTATTCCTGATCCATTTATAAATTATTAGATTAACAAAAAATATAACTATAAAATTATTATTGCCATCATGCGTTAAACAAGTTCTATATTTGATAGTTTCTATAAATATCATATGAAGTTATCTCTTCTGTCGGGCGTCCCGTGACGTACACGTTTTTTTTCCGCAGTGACTTATGAGGCAGCGGAAGAGAAGCTTCCCGTAGCTTTTAATGAATCGGATGTCGATCGTCAATTTAGTCAGCAAACAAAACAAAGTAGAAGCATGAGGCGTAAAAACAGCAGATGCTTCTCCAATCATTGATGGTTCATTCGTCTTTCATGCTGAGTCTCTCCAAAACTTAAACCAAGATAATTCTTCTGATGCCGAAAATGATGAAACTACAGTTGATGCCCACTCCTCAGATAAATTGTAAAAGGAAATGAGTATCCAAAGTGGCTTTGTTATAATCCACGTTTTACTCTAATTACATACATAAAAGAGTAACAAAGATAATCTAATGTGTCGCCTCTTCATATTATTGCACTCTATATATTACACGTCACACTACTGATGAATCTTTGCTTAATTTAAAATCTGTAAAATAAAAGACAATTCTTTTTACAAAGAGAGAAATCTTAAGACTTGAATAGACATAAAGAGACAAAATATTCAAGTGCAGAGTAAAATACTTATCTGACAATAATTATATTAACTGCGTTGTATCTATATTCTTGCAATTGCATGAAAGTTAAATAAATTACTAGAATGTAATTACTTCGATTTAAAACGTTAAAAGGTTAGGTACCTATTCGCAACCGTGTCGAGTACTGAACTTTTCAAATCAATAGTGAAGTTAGCTGTGAATACTTGCTCCGTTGCAAGCGATGCGAATCGTTAACAGGTCTGTTTGATTAGCTGTATTTTTTGTCCACTGACATTTCATTAATTAATTGTCTTTTTATTAAAAGTCAAAAATTCAAATGTTGATTGATTAGAATATTAAAAATTGAAAGTAAACACACATTTCTTCAATGTTTTTGAAACATTTTTATAAATGGTTCGTTCGATGAACTGAAATTCAATTATTTATATATGCTTTTTTTACAGGAAACCAAAAATTGTCTTGTACTACTACCTTCATGTGGTACATTGTGAAATTATCACAGAAGCCTGAAGCTGTCGTTGTCCCAGGATTTTGGCTAAACTTGGATCGAAAAGAGTGTGCTTGGCCTCAAACTAATACGGAATATGTGATTCAGAATAACATTGTTAATAGGTTGAAGCCTTTAAAAAACTGGGTCACACGAGGAGTAACCGATATACTAGGATTTGCAGGTAAGGACATTAGGACATTAGGACAGCAAATAATACATTTTTATAAATTTGATTATCTGACAATACGGTTTCTTAGATTCATTCGATGAAGCCGTTATGAAGCAACAACGAGCGTGGGGAAAAGAAAATAGAGGCATTAAACGCACAGCTGATCAAACAAACCTGAACGACGATGGTAAAAGGAAAAATTTTAAAAAAACAGCACCAAAAATTGTCACTGAAGAACATGTAAATCTCGATGTAGATCCATCGAACGCGAAGAACTTTTTGCGCTAACAGAAATAAAAAATCTGAAGGGAGAAGATAAAATAGTATATGTAGCTGGTAACGTCTATAATCGTAACATACAAAAAAGTAATGAGAAATATCAATGTAATCTACATTTGTATTTATTAATATTCCTTCCAGAAATGTTACACGAAGTTTTGCGCAATCAAGCCGAAGAAAAGCTTCAAAATGAAAGGCGACAGTACCTACTTCCAGTAACGGTTTGATTTGATGTTCTGAATCGTCTGCGATTCGATCTCGTTTCCCGACTGACTCTTTAAAAGATTTTATTATGTTCAACGATGATCTTCGTGATGGAAATTACGTCATGCAAGTGGTGAGTAAAACTTTTTCTTATGTTAAATTTTTATATAACAAAAGACTAAGTGAAATATTTTTACAGCGAAATTATTTAAGAACCATAGGAGGAAAAAGGCTCACGAAACACGATGTCACAAGAGAAAAATTAGGTAGTATTTTAAGCGACAAAGTTGCCATTCATTACAACTTCTGCGGAACAAATAGACAATTGAAAAAGAAACCGTTCAGTTCTTTGCGCATATGGGATTTGATTCACAGTAATATTCCTTTTTTAAATAATGTTTTTATGCTCATTTTGTATGTAATAGTTATCTAATAGATTCATTAATCTCTAGATGAAATAGTTGATTCCACTTACCAAACAAAAGAGGCTGATTACACGTGTAAGACGTGGTTAAAGCAAGCAAAGAAAAGGATCGAAACAACAGCCAAGAAATTAAAAACCAGTGACAAAGACAAGGAACATGAAGGCGAACTAACAGATAAAGGAAACCAACATGAAGCTCAAGAAAACAAAAGCTAGCGAAAAAGAAAACCATTTTGAATTATAATTGTATGATTTATATTGCGTTTTTCTGTATATGTATACGTATGTACAACTGTACATCTACTTATTGTTTAATGGATATGAAACTATAATCGAGAATAGTTTATTTTTGTTGTGTTCTTCATTCTTCATTATCGTTTTTAGGTACAGTAAGGAGCGTACTGCATATTAGTGTAATTTAGAATGTAATATCGACGATTCTTGTATTAACAAGTATTTTTTGTAATTATAATGTCGCAGGCGGTATTGGTAATACATTGCACATAAAATGTACTCACCCTCGAGTTATATTTATTCATCACACTTATTTTAATTAATTAAAAATGAAACTTCCTTTTATTATGTTTTAATCTGCCAGTTAAAACGCCTGAGGAACGTTTCCTTAACGTTCGGGAGAGTTTTGTAAAATTTATTTAGAAACGTTTTTAAAACGAAACTGAAACTTTTGAAAGCCTATTCTTAAAATTTTGCTATTGGGTCAGCAACGTTTCGCCGACGAAACTGAAATGTTGCAGTTTCTACAAATAATTTTTTTTCCCATGGGCTCGTTTCTCATACGTTTGCCAAACGTTAAATTTGCAACAAAGTGGGACATTTTAAAGTTTCAGAATCGTTTCTACAACGTTTCTCAACCCCTTATGAGAAACGTTTAACGTTTCCACATAAACGTTTCTACAACGTTTCTGATACGTACTGTGCTATGTGGGAAGCCAATGCTGTACCACCCCGAGCCGGTGCTGTTGGGATTTTAGATTATTCTGATATTGATCTAGATCAATATAAAAACCATCGTCAGCCCGAGTTGACCCGCGCGAAGCGCCCAACACACTCATAACCCAGAAGGGTCAACCAACTCGGTACTAGAAACATTGCGGTAACAGAGTCAATGCTGTACAACCCCGAGTCGGTGCTGTTGGGTTTTAGGTTACTTTTATATCATTGCTAGAACATTTTTGATGTATTCAAAGCTTTGAAAGCCGACCAAGCATTGACTGCGATTAAATTAACACAAATACGTACTGGCAATGTGCCAGAACCACCTAGGAAGAGATATATGTCATACAATGAAACAATTCAAAGTATAGTTTCAAAGTATGATACAGATATTTATTCCGACGATAAAATCTTATATCTATCAGGTATTGCAGCTCTACTAGGGTCATAAAAAATTCAAAATATAATATTTATTTAATTTATATTTTTATTTTATAATACGATGACAAACAATATAAGATATATATATATATATATATATATATATTATTGTTGATATAAAAATTTAATAATCAAAGATAGAAAGCAAACTTCTTTTAGTTTTTTACCCATGTACTATGTACCATGTAAAATAAATAAAATAAAATAAAAATAAATAAATAAAAAAAACAAATAAAAATAATAAAATGGGGTCGACAGCCGACACGTCATCGTCGTGACCCTGGAATACAAATTAAGATCGGCTATAGTCTTCTTATAAAAGTTATTTTGTATTTTATTTTTTATTGAATACTGTTTATTTTGGCGAAATGTCGCTATTGGCGAAATGTCGCTTTGGTGAAATGTCGCTTTGGTGAAATGTCGCTATTGGCGAAATGTCGCTTTGGCGAAATGTCGCATTGGTAAAATGTCGTTTGGCGAAATGTTCGCATTGGAGAAGTGTCGCATTGGAGAAGTGTCTTTAGGTGAAATGTCTTTAGGTGAAACGTCTTTTGGTGAAATGTCTTTAGATGAAATGTCGTGTAACCCTGTCTTTGGATATCTCTCTCTCTCTCTCTCTCTCTCTCTTATATGTTGCAGACTCTTTTTTATGATATCTCGATCACTCTGATAGACATATTTCCTTCTTACTTCTAGTAGATTTCTCTTTTTTTTTCATCTCATAAATATCTATTTTACAGGACAAGGAAACTAAATCTATGCAAAAAAAAGTACACTATAGTCACTCTTTTATTAAAGAGGTAAATATTTAAATAATAATAATAATAACAATGATATTAATTGAAATATGAAATAATAAATAAAATAACATAATTTTTCAGAAAATGCTGACGATTGAGCTTTATATTATGCTGCTTAACAGAGAGGGGACCATAGCCTTGACGAAATACAGCACTACAGACGTACCAATGGATGAGAACGGTTGGGCTTTAGAGGAGCAGCCTGTATCGCTGCAAGAAAGATCAGCTCCACGACCACAATATAATTACTGGATAGCAATATGAGAAGAGAAGCCTAAATTCATTGATTATAACGACCTCCCTCCACCATATAGACCTCCACCGCCAAAAGCTGCGACACCACCACCAGTCGTAGTTATTCGGAGACCTGCGACAGTGGAACCGACAAGCCCAGAGTGACCGCCGCCAACGTACTTGTAATCACGAGACGTAGTTATTCGAAGACCTGCCCCAGCGAAACCGTTAAGCCCTGAGTCACCGACGCCGTGAGTAGTCATCAGGAAACCTGCCGCAGTTATGCAAACCCACACAGCATGAAATATTACAGTGGAATATTTCGAAATATTTCAGTGGTATATTCCAGTGGTACATATCAGAAATATTTAGACAATCTTTCGTTAAAGATAAAATTTTTACAAATTTCATGGAATATTCAAAATAATTTGTAGAATATTTCTCAAATTATTTGTGAAAGTTTCCAGGCATATACAAGGGAATATTGCATAGAATTATTTTTTAAATCTTTCACTGGAAGATTTGCTGAAATATTTATGGAAATTTCCATTAAAAATTTCATTAGAATATTAAAAATAATTTTTTAAATATTTCTCGTACTATTAATGAAAGTTTCTACACATATTCCGTGGAATATTGCATAGAACTATGTACGAAATCTTCCACCGGGTACTTTGCTGAAATATACATGGAATCTTCCCTTAATATTTCATGCAATATTCTAAATAATTTTTTGAACATTTTTAGAAGTATTTACGAAAGTTTTCACACATATTTTGTGAAATAATGAATCTTTCTTAAATATTTCTTGAAATATTCTAAAAAAATGTTAAATATTTCTTGAATTATGTATGGAAGTTTACACACATTTTCCGCGGAATATTGCATAAAATTAATCCTTAAATCTTCCATTGGAATATTTATTGTAATATTCATGAAATCTACTATTAATATTTCTGGGAAAATTCTAAAATGTTTTTTGATATTTCTTGAATTATTCATGGAATTTTTCAGCCATATTAAGCGAAATATTGCATAGATTTATTAATGAGATCTTACGCCGAAATATTTATTGAAATATTCATGGAATCTGCCATTAATATTTCTGGAGAATTCTAAAATGTTTTTAGATATTTCTTGAATTATTTATGGACTTTTCCACTTGTATTACGCGAAATATTGCATGCAATTATTAAAGAAACCTTACGCTGAAATATTTATTGAAATATTCATGGAATCTGCCAATAATATTTCTGGGAAAATTCTAAAATGTTTTTGATATTTCTTGAATTATTCATGGAATTTTCCACTCAAATTACGCGATAGATTGCATAGAATTATTAAAGGAATCTTCCGTCGGAATAATTGTTGATGAAATATTCATGAAATGCGCTATTAATATTTCTGGGAAAATTCTTATTTGTTTTTTTGATATTACTCAAATTATTCATGAAAGTATTCATACATATTTCGCGGAATATTGAACAGAATTCAGAAGAATTATTTCCCAAATTTTCCACAAATTTTATTATAAAATTTATGGAATCTTTATACATTTTATTCAAATTTTTTTCTCAAATCTTCCACTGAAAATGGTATTAAAAAATTCATGGAATCTTTCGTTTACATATTTCTTTTTGTCCTATATGCACCGAAAGTACGCTTTTTTGTGCATATATTGCGGGCGGAAAGTGTCTCTTTTACGCTCTTGGGCGGAAAATTGAGCCTTTGGGCGGAAAGTATGTCCTTGTCCTGCTAAAAATAAGCGATAGAAAGCAATAAAAAATAATTAAAATTTAATTGATTTTAGTTGACTTAATTGACCATCCTAAAAGCTATCAATTAAAAAACAATTGATATTAATTGACTTTTATTGCAATTTCGTTTAATTGCTACATTTCTCATTCATTTGAATATATTTAAATTGATTTCTATCACAAAATATTTTTAGTTTTTTTTCTATTGAATTTAATTACAATTTTGATAAAACAATCCTATCTACTTCTATATACTTGAATAACTTGTAAGCCAATTGATTTTAATGTATAAAAAGTATAAAATTTATATTGACAGCTCACACAGCCTGGAATATTTCACTGAAATATTCCAATGAAATATTCCAATGAAATATTCCAATGAAATATTCCAATGAAATATTTCAATAAAATATTTCGGATATATTGCAGTAATCTTTCATGGAAGATTAAAAAACTGAATTTTTCGTGGAATATTTCTAAAATCTTCCATAAACATTTCAATGGAACTTCAAAAATGAAATTTTGAATATTTCTTGAAATATTCATACAAACTTCCCTACATATTTCATGAAAACTTGCACAGTATCGTTTCAGAAATATTGTACCGGAATATTTCAAGGAATATTTATGGAAAATTTCATAAATATTTAATTGTAAGTTAAAACATTTTTTATTAAATATATCTTGAAATAATTATGAAAGCTTCCTTACATGTTTCATGGAATATTGCACTTAATCATTTCTATAATGTTCCAGCAGAATGTTTAATGGAAGATTTACGGAATATTCCGCACATATTTCGTTGAAAGATTAAAAATAAATTTTTAATATTACTTAAAATAATTATGAAAACTTCCATACATATTTCATGGAATATTTCAATAAATTATTTCTACAATGTGCCATCGGAATGTGTAATGGACTTTATGGAATCTTCCGCACACATTTCGTTGAATAATTAAAAATAATTTTAAATATTACTTAAAATAATTATGAAAGATTCCATACATATTTCATGGAATATTGCAATAAATTATTTCTACAATGTTCCATCGGAATGTTTAATAAAATATTTATGGAATCTTCCACACATATTTCGTTGAATAATTAAAAATAATTTTGAATATTACTTGAAATAATGAAATATTCTAAATCTTCCGTAAATATTCTTTGGAATTTCGAAAATAATTTTTGCTCTTTACTTAAAATATTCATGAAAGTTTATATATGTATTTCATGTTCTTATACAGAGTTATTTCTAAAATTTTTCCTGGAATGTTTATTGAAATATTCATTTATAATCTTCCGTATATATTTTTCTGTAATTTCTATAATAATCTTCCGAAGTTTCGACCGAGACCTTGACGAGAGAAACTGAACTCAACCCACATAGCACGTTACGTTGCTAACGAACGTTTCTGCAAAATTTGCTCAAAAGAAATCACGTTTCCCTAAAACAAAAGAACGTTATGTCTCTAAAATTTAAAAAGGTTGCTGAAACGTTGCATAAAGCTAGAAATGTTGCACACTTTGTTTTAAAGTATACGTATTGCAAAAATTTCTTGAATACGTGCGGTAAAAACGAATTGGAAACGTTCGCGCGAGTTTAATATTTTGCGTAATTGGTACCTATTTTCACTCTCCTGCCCTATCTGACATGTTCCCTATCTAAGACTCTTTTTATTATATCCGTACGCGGGCACTATATATAATTCGTTTGTGGATTTTAAAAGCCATCGCGTCTACGTAAAATCTTACGTACTAAAAAAATTTGCAAATTAATGGATGGACATCACGTCATCAACTATGATGCGCCATTTAGTTTTTTGATGGGTAACGTATATAAAATTAATTATTCATGTATATGCAGATGATCATTATTATATTTATACATTATCTTTATACTGTAAATATATTTTCTATTTGGAACGAAAATAAATAATAAAAACTTAACTTATTATATTATTATTAAAATAATAGTTACTTGTAACATCAATTAATTTTTTAACTTGTTTTAATTTTTTTTACGTTTTTATATAATACTACTTATTATTATATTAATCGTTTTTATCACTATATTTATAAACTGTTTGATACATTTTTTCTTATAAATTTAATAATAAGTTTTTGCAATGCATTATTAAATTTTATACTTCTGTATATATTCAGCAAAAGTTGTATTTCTATTTATACCAAATTTATCACGTAATGAGTTGTAACGGCTGGCTTGCCTTTCGGAACTGCAGTCGTAAGTGATTTTGCTCTTTTTACAAAGGAAGGGAAGAGCGGGGTTAGTAATTAACAGACGTGATTAAAATCTGACTTTGTATATTGTAATATCGGATGTTGCAAATACAGACATCCGTCACGCTGTCGCACGCCCTATCTGTATACACGAAGGAGTGACTTGAACTAGGAGAGAGCGTTCAGATACGAGAGACTGGTACTTACAAAGGCAGGTACCAGTCGATCGGTGCAACGGTGATCTCAGTTCTAGCTCGGTCGCGATGAGGTGGTCGGACGACGTAGACTCCGGGGCGCTCGTCACCGTGAGGTTGCCGCACGGTGATGCGTAGTCACTCGGTGTATGCGTAATCGCGCAAAACGAAAGATACGGGCCGGAGATGCCGACTTCAAAATGAGCGTGGCTGATGCTCGCAGTATCAAGGTGCGTACGGAACTGTCGCACGTGATTCTAATAGTCGCGCGCGAGCATTGAAGGGTCAGTGTTGCCAAATATTCGTAGGTTCTTGTACGGCTGTGTTAATACCGAACAAAAATTCCGTTATATGCTCGTCCCAATTTTCATGCGACTCCTCGAGATATTCTCGTATCATGGTCTTTATAGTACGATTGATCCGTTCGACCGTATTGGGTTGAGGGTGGTAAGGTGGAGCATAAACATGTCGTACGTTTGTTTCTTCCAGAAACTTATCCATAGCTTTATTTTTAAATTCGGTTCCGTTGTCAGAAAAGAAGGTTTTAGGTGTGCCGAATCGTAGGAAAATACGCTCGTTTAAATGTTTAATGATTGTCTGAGCATTCGCTTTCCTAATTGGGATGCATTCAATCCGACGTGTGAACATCTTGGAAGATAAGCAAATATTCATATCCGTGCGACGATTTTGGTAAAGGACCCATAATATCTCCCGCTACGGTTTCCCACGGTCGCGTAAAACTACGAACGTTCATATGACCGGATGGTTTGCTTTGTTCAATCTTACATTGCTGACAAACAGTACAGCTTCGAACGTAGTGTTCCACATCTTTTGTCACGGAAGGCCAAAAATACAGTAGAGCGAGCCGCTGTTTCGTCTTTTTACGGCCAAACTTTGTTTTTGTAAATAATAATAAGTTTTTCTACTATGTAGCTTTTCTCCTGTTCAAATTTATCTGTGTTCATGTGTGGCCGTATATATGTATGTGTGTGTATTATATATATGTATATGTATGCGTTGAATGAGACTATATATATGTATGTGAATAAGTGAGCTCGGGTATCTTCGGTCTTGTCCATTCGCGCATACTTTGTACATACTTGTTGCTTATACTATTGCCACTGACTGATAAAACTTACGACGAGAGAGACGTTTTCGTCTCTCATGTGATATTTTCTTATTTAATTTAATTATTATCGTAAGACTTCTGAATGATTTTTGTATAAAAACTATATATATTGTGCAAAATTATACATACATATTTATTTTTAATAAAGTCTTGAAAAGGTCCCTCATCAGGGACGAAACGTTGCCTGTTAATTTTCTATGTGTGGATTTTTTTTCGATGAAACCTGGGTTATCCTCCCACATTTGATTCCTAAGAAATGAATTCGATAAAATATGGACAGGAATAATAATATTCATCTTAACTGATATAATTTTTATTTTGATATTAATACCTATATACAGGGTGTCCCATTTTAATTTAGACAGCTGAATAACATGACAAATTGCAATCTAATCAAAAAATGTTTCAGACAAAAGTTGTTGGGCATTGAGGGGCTGATCCTTCTGTGTCCTTGAATATGTCCTTGAACTTCATTTTCAAGGTCATTTGAAGGTCAACTTTTGTTTTTTGAATATAATCCCCTATTTTTGACCTCGGATTCGAAAAGAGCGCGAAAATTTACGTCAAGATGAGCTTTTGCGTTAGGGGTCAAAGTAAACTCTACAAGTCATTTCAAGGTCAAATTTCTGTTTGGGGCATTAAGCTGGTAAATCCGTGTTTTTGAAACCATGCCTCAGACAGAAGTTATTGGGTATCAAAGTGCTGACCCTTCCATGACCTTGAACATGCCCTTGACCTTCCTCTTCAAGGTCATTTGGAGGTCAACTTTCGTTTTTGGACGAAATTCCCTATTTGACCACGGATTCGAAAAGAGCGCAAAATTTTACGTCCAGATGAGCTTTCGCGTTAATGGTCAAAGTGAACTATACAATTAATTTCAAGGTCAAATTTTTGTTTGAGGCATAAAGCTTACAAAGACTACATCAGTTACCATGTTCAATGATATAATATGTACTTTTATTGTGGACAACTAAAGGACAACGTAATACATCTACTGAAGAAATGCAAACCTTGCCCCTAGGTACAAAGGTACAAGTCAACACAAAGTCAAACACTTATTGATAAGGAGACCCCATTTCCGCGATGCTTACAAGTGCATATTTTCATGAAACTTGTGAGTACCCCCGGAGCCGACGACGAGGACGTAGGGGGTCTCCTGGCTCCATTTCTTTGGCCCTAAAAAGGGCCGATTTGTGGTTGTGTTGCTCTCCAAAGGAAGCCAATTAAGATCATGTTGTAACCCAGCTAGTTAAGGCAAGATCGTGTAGTGACCCAGCCAGTGAAGGCAATATTATATTGTTATCAGCTCTCTCCGCATGAAGTAGATGCTCAAAGTGTGCACCATTATTTCCTAAGCACAAGAGTAATCGACGGCGAAAATTATGTTGTACATTTCTAAGCATTTGGAGGGTTATCGCTCCACAAGCTCTTCTTATTCTATCCATCATATTCAGTCTTGTCGTTGGAGCTTCACTATACACAACATCTTTTACGTATCCCCATAAAAAAAAACCTAGCGGGTGATATAGGGGGCCACAAAACTGGTCCACCTCGTCCTATCCATCGATTTGGAAATTGTAGATTCAAAAATGTCCTTACAATACTATAAGTTACGATACTATAAGTTTAGTCTTTTTGCCAGAGGAATATTCTCTAGGTATCCTGGCAAATCATTTTTCGAAAATTCTAAATACATTTGACCATTAATGGTACGTTAAAAAAAATGTGGTCTAATTACTTGGCCATTGCAAATACCGACCCACACATGTAAACTCCAACGAAGTTGATTAAGCACCTCACGATACCAATGTGGATTTTCTGGTGACCAATAATGGCAATTATGCCTATTGAGACTACCATTGCTTATGTATGTCGCTTCATCACTGAAACAAACATTCCAAAAAAAAATCTGGATTTTGATCCAACATCTCAAGAGCCTCACTTAATTCCTGTACCAAAGTAATGTGATACGGATGGTAATTGACTGATCGTAACAATCTGTGAGCTGTATTTCGAGGGACTCCCAATTCCCGTTCTATTTGACGGGTACTAATACGGGGATTTTGGTCAACCATAGCCAAAACTGCAAGCAACCTAGGGCCGTTATTGTTCTGAAGCCTATTTCTCTGTCTTTGGCGATGCAGTGGATTATTGCGAGATCTTCTTTCGATGTTTATCACTTGTTGAGCAGCAGGATGGCGATGATTTGGAAACCGCCCCGCATAAGTTTGGGCAGTAAATCTGTAATTCCTACCACATTCACCGAAAGTTATAAGAATATCGACTACTTCATTAGGCGTATAATTTGCCATTGCAATTACAAGAATTTTATCAGATTCATTAATGATCAATTACAAATGTGCAAAAAAAATACATAAAATCTAGTGAATTAGGATACTACACTAAATGGATACAATATTGGAGAGATACAACAACAAAAGGTGTAAGCACCTTAAGTATGTAAAGCGACCCTAGACGAATAAAAAAAATACTGTGGGGTCAGAGTTTGAATAAAAAGTTCACGTATTCAAAAGTCGATAAATAAATAAAAAATACTACTTCGGTGTCATTTTATAATTTCAATATCAAACAATCGACTATGATTTTTTACATAAACACAAGACTGCTGCTTCATTTAAAGTCGATCTGTGGAATTTTAACATTCAGGGTCATGGTCAATCTCAGAAAAAGTTCACATCGTCTCCTATAGCGAAAGCTTATCTGGGCGTGAAACTTCGCGTTCTTTCAGAATCCGAAGTTGAAAACACAAAACATGTTCAAGGTCATGAGAGGGTAAACACTTTGATACCCAATAACTATTGTCTGAGGACAGTTTTTGAAAAACCCGGATTTACCAGCTTCATGCCCCAAACAGAAATTTGACATTGAAATTACTTGTAGAGTTTACTTTGACCCCTAACGCAACAGCTCATCTGGACGTAAAATTTCGCGCTCTTTTTGAAGCCGAGGTCAAAAATAGGGGGTTATATTCAAAAAACAAAAGTTGACCTTTAAATGACTTTGAAAATGAAGTTCAAGGACATATTCAAGGTCACAGAAGGGTCAGCGCCTCACTGCCCAACAACTTTTGTCTAAAACTTTTTGATTAGATTGCAATTTGTCATGTTATTCAGCTGGCTAAGTTAAAATGGGACACCCTGTATGTGCATATTTTGACGCCAAAGCCATATGATTGAAGGTGAAAAGCCGAACAAGGACAGTTAACAAAAAACTATTACGCTAGTCGGTTTCTGAATAATTAAACAAGTATTTACACAAAAAATTATATATCGCTTTCATCAATACACTGCGTACACCATCATAATGATTTAAATATTGACTGCGACTGGCTTCCATATACCCACACAGAACGGAATATTTATGGAATATTTATGGAATATTTGGAAGGAAAATTAGAAATATTTTTGAAATATTCCATTGAATATTTATGAAATATAGCTATATATGTCCCTAAAATCTCTGTCATTGGAATATTTCACGTAATATTTATGAATTATACCATGAATTATTTCAATGGAATATTGCTGGAGTATCGACTAAATAATTTTGTGAAATATTGAACAAAAATGCACATGTATGCAATAATTCGTAAATCATTCAGCAATATTTCATGGAATATTACATTATAACACTTATGGAATATTTCTTAAATAAATTTGCTAAATGTTTTATGAACATTATGATGCATGCAATATTTGATAAATATTCCAGTAATATTTCATGGAATATTTTAGAGGAATATTCATGGAATATTTCTTAAATATATTCGTAAACTATTGTATATAAACTTTCATGCGTGCTATGTATAATAAATATTCCAACAATATTCCATGAAAGATTTCAGAGGAATAATCGCAGAATATTTTTGAAATGTATTTGTGAAACATTGTTAAATCTTGATGCATGCAATATTTTCTTAATATTCCATTAATATTTCATGGAATATTTCAGGGGCATAATCACGGAATATGTCTTAAATAAAATTTCAAAATATTGTATACAAACCTTGATGCGTGCAATATTCCGTATTTCTTCCAGCAATATTTCGCGGGGGATATTTCGGAGGAATAGTCATGGGATATTGTAATGGAATAATTATGGAATATTTCGACAAATAATAGTGGAATATTTTTGTAAATAATTCTGGAATATTTAGATGATTTAATTATGTAATACTTTAGGGGGCTTTCTACATATTGCTTGCACACTTTGCAGATTTATATGCATAAAGGTTAGTTCAGTGAATCTAATATATTATCTGCACTATCGTTAATGCATGCAAATCGGACAATGCAGAGAATATATATTTTCANATTCCGTATTTCTTCCAGCAATATTTCGCGGGGGATATTTCGGAGGAATAGTCATGGGATATTGTAATGGAATAATTATGGAATATTTCGACAAATAATAGTGGAATATTTTTGTAAATAATTCTGGAATATTTAGATGATTTAATTATGTAATACTTTAGGGGGCTTTCTACATATTGCTTGCACACTTTGCAGATTTATATGCATAAAGGTTAGTTCAGTGAATCTAATATATTATCTGCACTATCGTTAATGCATGCAAATCGGACAATGCAGAGAATATATATTTTCAATCTGCACTATTGTAAATGCATGTAAATCTGTAGAAAGTGTGCAAAAAATGCATATTTTCTTACTGCAGCTGTAGCGATAAGAGCTCCTTTTTAGAAAGGTAATGTGCAGAAATCTCCGTATAAGTATTCCATATGATTAGTTCATCGAAACATTTCATAATTATTTCCCAAAATATTCCATACTTGATTTGTCGAAATATTCCATAATTTCAGCAAAAACATGTTATGATTGTAGCTGTAGCTTTCTATTAAGAAAGGTAATTTACATAAATTCTCGTAATTTATTTAATTATTAATAACTCTCTGACATATTATGCTTCTTTATTCATTATAGAAAAATTTTAAAGATATTCTGAAAAATACAAGAAATTAACAGAATCGTTAACATGTGACAGTGCATATACGCACTCACGCAGTATATGCCTAGCACACATACGTGAGCACGCAGCGCACGTACACACACACATACACACCCGACGAGGCGAGTATCGAGGCGGCAGGAGCCGCACGCGAAGCATCAGAGTAGGGAAAGGTAAGAGAGAGAGAGAGAGAGAGAGAGAGAGAGAGAGAGAGAGAGAGATTAGATTTAGATTAGATTAGATTAGATTTATTTGCGTACATTGCATTGTACAATAGTAAGAATTAGCATTATGTAGTTAAAGTAANATTAAGAAAGGTAATTTACATAAATTCTCGTAATTTATTTAATTATTAATAACTCTCTGACATATTATGCTTATTTATTCTATATAGAAAAATTTTAAAGATATTCTGAAAAATAAAAGAAATTAACAGAATCGTTAACAGTAAATTTACCGAATCAATAGTTACAAAAATATTTTCTTTCTATTTCTCTCTTTGGAACAAAATTAACTATACCCATTTTTTGTCTATAATCTTAATCTTAAATGTATTTTTTTTTAGATCATTAATCATCATCATCATCCTCTAGATCATATGGTATCACGGGGGCAAATGCCGATCGCTTTGGTGTGACTCTGAAATGCATACATAAATTCACATATTGATTAAGGGGGGTTGGCCTGCGTTAAATACAGCTAAAAAAACGCAATCAATAAATCACCTGCAAACTATATCGTGGTTTATCATAATTTGGTTTTTATTATTTGTTATAAACAAATTAGTTTCTTTTGTCGTTTGCTATTTTGTGGCGCAAAATCGGAATTTGAATTCACTATGCCACCCCCTTAAGTCTTGAGTACACTGAGAAAACTATTATTTTTTCATGAGCTTACGAAAATAATGTAATGGAAATACTTTGAAATATATATATATATATATATGTGAAAACAAACATAAACTAATTTTGTTCCAACTAATTTTGTTTAAACTTGCTTAAAATGTTGTTAAAATAAGGCCATATATATTCCATAAGTCGTTCGTGGAAAAATATTTTGCGGTTCACTGAAAATTTTTTTTACATATTCTGTAGAAGTAAAACATTTATAGAAAGATATAATTAAAATTAGCACAGAAACATTACTTACATTTTGATAAGTGTATTGTTTATAAATATTGTTAAAATAAAACTTTAAAATATTGTCAAAATAGGTATTATAAATAATAATTTGGGGACATAATTGAAAAAACTGTAACTAAATGTTATAGTTTTATAGCATAATAATATATAAGAAAAATTGTTCAGTAAATCGGTCCAATATTCTGACACGAGGGACTTAATTTGAGAATACTGAAAGACTTTAAACTGAGAAGCACCACTTTCCAGTTAAACTAAAAAAAAATAGCTAACTATTAACAATTACTTATTCATCTATTTTTCAAAAACACCAGAAAAATAATTTGATTCCAGCCTTATAGAGAATATTTTTTCTTTAAAAATATGAAGTTATAGTTGACTTTACGATACAGATGTTTTTTTTTCGCTTTTTTGATAATTTCTGAGTGCATACTGTAGCTGAGAATATATATGAGATTATTAAAGTTTTTTAAAGAATATATATTTATTAAAGAATATATATGACTTATTAAAGTTTTTTCCTGCGGATCCTAAGGGTACTAAGTTTTAAATACTTAGGTGGACAAAAAAGAAATTCCGGAAATTTTGTATAATTTTATTAGTTAAAAAATTTTATTAGGCAAATATAAAATTTCACATAAGCCTCAAATTAAAAATTGCAACTGGGACATTTAAGTAAAAACTGATACGGTGACTTAATTCTAGATAACGTAAGAAATATCTGTATGAAATTTCACATATTTAGCTTCAATACAATGCAGAAAGCATGATAGACATATGGCTTACTGACATAGTTCAAAGCTCCGTTAGGTTATGTTGCTTACACTTGCAAAAATTGATTGATTTGATGCAACATGATAATACCTTGATGGCTTTAGATTTATTTTTAGAGTTAGTCTACACGCACAGAAAAGCGTACGCGTAACTTAAAATTGCGTACGCGAAGTCCCCTCTCTCCACGCCAGGCTCCGCCCCTTTTTCGCGTACGCAATGAAATTTTATTTAAGGAAAATCTACGCGTACGCTTTTCTGTTTTCTGCGTACGCGAAAAGTCTCGCGGACGCTAAAAAGGAATTTTCTTTTCGCGTACGCAACAAAAATTCTCAAGCAACTACGCGTACGCTTTCGATATCTGCGTACGCGAAGTTGGCAGAGGTCTTGCGGACGCTAAACATTTTTTCTGCTATAGAAAGAAATCCTCGCGTACGCTTTAGAGTATCTGCGTACGCGAAGTGAGGTTAAGTAGAGGTCTCGCGGGTCGCGGACGCGAAATATTTTTGCTGCTATAGAGAGAAATCCAGAAATCCACGCAGGCTTTATAGGGTCGTGTCTCCGTACCTCGTATTTGCGTACGCGAACTGGTTAGAGGTGTCCGTTTTCGATTTTGTATTATATCAAATGGTGTACATAAATGAGAGTACATTAATGTAAATCTAATTTAATACATTTATTTAACTTTTTCAAAGCTAGGTAGAAAAAAATTATCACAAAATATGAGCGCTATAAAATATTACATAAAAACTAACCTCTAAACAGTTATAATTTTGCACTTGGAAAATGACAATAATGTACAACGGATTTAAATGACTGGGCAGATAAATAATGATAGTAAAGTCTTCTAAGCTCTTCAAAGGTAAAGTACAAATATATACATATTATTATAAATACAAATATACTATTGGCACTGTCTACGTACACTCACCCGTGTACTATTAGACCCTATACTATTAGACGATAAGATGTATAAGATTTTAAAGCTTTTCATTTGTACTAGCTGTTCGTTTATGTATCTTTATATAACTTTTGATATCATAACTCTTTCGACCAAAACATTTCATAGGTGTTGGCATTATTATGTCTTTATCTGATTGTTCATATGTTGAATTATCAATACACTTGGCAGCATCTTCAGGACACAATGACAAATAAATTTCATCTCCAGTTTTGATTGTTACTCTAACTTCTTTATTTTGACTCCATGCATTTGTCAATATCGTGTAAAACCTTCAACCTTTCTTCAAAATTGTTTTTTGAATAGCTGCCAGAGTGAGCAGCATTTACTGCTGCTTCTTTCAGTATTCTCATTCTTTGTGGTAACGTTTCAATATTTCTTTTAGGTGTCAACGTGAAATTACTTTTTGATGCTGGCGATTGCATCGATTTTTGTAAAACTGAAGCTGTAGATGAATTCAAAACTGGTTGATTCTGAAGATTATAATAATTGATGTATTTCTGTGGACAAAGTTTTTCATCAAAAAGAGGTAAATCAAAATGTTTTCTTGTAGCGAATATGTGTCTACATGGTAACTTAGTAGATACATAATCAATGCACTCGCATGTTTCAGTTGAGACTCTAACAACACAGTAACCACTTCTAATCCAGCAAATTTTCGAGGTTTTATTAACTTCCATGAATTTCATTGGTTGATGCCTTGAATATTGAATCATAACTTTCTCAAATGCGTTGCTTGTTAGGATTTTCTGGTAAGAATTTTCTGGCGTTCCATCAGCATAGCCACGAACTGGATGTTTATAAATTGTTTGCATTAGTCTGAATTTAATATTTTCATTTCGTCTTCCATAATACTTGAAAAAACCATCTATGAATTCTTTTAATAGGCTATACATTCGAATCGTTCTCTTCAAACAAGCATTTGCTGATTCGACTGGGTTATTGGTGTAATTTCCATTTGTATAGTTGCTCATGCCGTATCTGGTCCATTCTTCTCTTATATTATGCCAATTCTTATTATAATAATCCATGACTGTATACGGAGCACATTTTTGTAGTTTTAAATAAATAGCATCATACTCTGCTTCAGAATTGCTTTTTGCTAGTCTTTCTAGTAAATCCAAAATTTGATCTCTTTGTTTACTGGAGATATTCATAGATGCTGTTGTAATTTTCCTTTGAAAAATCTGTAAGACATGAAATTCGCAAATACCTAATGCAGCCCATGGAAATACTTCTGTGATAACTGATCTTTCTGTCATGTCTTTGTCGGTCATGAAACTTTTAATCTTTCTACATGAGACTAGATCCATTTGCTTAAAGCCTTCGAATAAAGTTTTCAAAGTTCCTGCTTCTTCATTCGCTACTATGCCTACTCCTATTATTTTAGTAAAACCATTAGAATCAACGATGCACATGAGCAGTATAGGTAGTTTTCTTTTTAGCATCTTATAAGTCAAGTCCACAAAAATATTTTCAGGCCAGGCTGCAAAATCTTTTCTCATTTCTTCTGTAGTAAAAAATAAACCTCTAAACATATTTTTCGTACCAACTGTTTCACAAAATGTATGAACATCTGCATCTACAATAATTTTTACATATTTAAAAGTATTCATAATTTTAAACGCGTTTCTAAGTTTTGATACAAAATGTTACTTTCATTAAATACATATAATCTATTTACAAAAGTGAAATCATTGTTAACTTACGATAAGTATTCTTCAATAAATCAATTGCCGAGGATAGTAAATCATCATCTTTACTAGTCATTTTCCTTCTAATGTTATGTAAATCATAACTGGTAAAATATACACCCTTATTTTGAAGAACATCCTGTTGAATAGTAATTATATCTACATTTTGTTTAAGCTGCTTTTGTACAGCTTCAATATCCTCTTTATTTTTTAATTTTCTATTTTCTGGTAGATACTTGAAAAATGCCTGTAAATATATTACTAAATTACAATTTTCCTGACAATTAATGTTAAATATAGTTATGTTACCTCTGAACCTTCGTGTCCTGTATGTTGCATGTATGAATTTCTCAAAATCAAGTTTTTTGCATCGCTTGTCAAGTTAAAAGAATTTATTTTTTATTTCACTAAGTATTGTTATATAAAAATTTGTTTTACTTACTTGGTTTGTTTATTTGATTCTGGTTTTAGTTTGTGAATTTGTGGACCATATTTACAATGATACAATACCTCGGTATATTTACATTCCGGATTAGCACCTTCCACTGGATGAGTTTTCAATAATTTTGAGGTTCTTACAACAAAAACCACTTTTTTTTCACTTTGAAATTTACACAGACAGCTAATGAAATCTTCAAAGTCTTGAAATATTTCTCCATCTCGTATTCGACTCGCTGACATTTCTTTTATTTTTGTTTTTTTTCAGAAATAAAATATTGTTATTACTATAATAAGGAAGGAAAATATCGACGACACCGTAATTCACGAATTCAAAAATAACAATGGCGGCGCGACAATGTGACCACTTGGAAGGACGATCGGTGCGATCGTCAGTTGTTTTTCGTAGCGGCAGCGATTTCACGTGTGAACCTGCACCTGCATTTATCACAGTGTTCTTCAAGCGGACACATACGATTGACGTCTTCCATAGTAATACTTACAAAAAAGGTGTAGCAAAATGGATCTTTACGTTGGACGGGAAATTTTAAAAGACGAATTGAACGTGTTTATTGAAAAGTATCAAGAAGAAACAAAAAAAACCTTATCTAAGTATAATATTAGTTATACTGACAAATGTAAAGAAAAAATGGACTCTTTGAATTTGCAATGTCCTTGTTATGGGCAGTATGTCTCTCGTGGACAAAATAAAAGAAAAGCAAAGAAGTCTATGAAAACTAACTGTCCTTTCATTATTAAATTGAAATAAAAAAAAATTCAGACAAATTCTATATAAGTGAGAAGTCATGCTTCGAACACAATGCTGAATGCGATGAAAATTTTGGAATTCCAGACAAAGAGGAAGAAAAAATGGAAGAAAAAGGTAAGAAAATAATTCACTAATTTTTTACAATTAATTTTGTTAAATTTTATAATATGGTGTTAAATTTACTTTTTAGATAAGAGTGCGGACAACGTAATGGATGATCTGATGAACTTATCTCTGGAGAAAATACATGAAAGTGAGTTTTGAACATTTTTATCATTAGTTAAGGTTTCTATAATGATTTTTTTTTTGTTTTTTATAATTCTTTGTTGTGGTTAAGCGAGTTTAATCTCATAATAACTAATTTTTTGCAAGCGTATAACTATAAGATTTTATCCTATTCTATCTAATTCAATTGCACCACTTAACAAGTATATTTGAGCAAAAAATATATTATTTTAATGGAGTTTCGTGCATGCTATTCAATTTCTTTTTGTATTTTGATACTGCAGAAACA